>ML265767.1:37588-92983 GCA_005239495.1 Nicotiana undulata | reverse complement strand
TTTATTTTTGATATATCATCTTGTAGTTGGAAGTCCGACTCAGTTTCATGAATTCCTCCCAAATTAATTATATATTTTTGTTCCACTTAACCGATACGGTATTTTTCTTTATGTTTAATATACTTTATTTTTGTGTCACGTTCTCTAATTTGAAATGGAAAAATGTGATGCGTCATTTAATTAGGCCGATTACGATTAGAGTTCTTATTCAACCGGGGCTTGCTAATTTTTGAGCTTTTATACATTTAACTTATATGCACTTAGCGGTAGAAATATAATCTCGCCCAATATATATCTTAAAATCAGTTGATGCACGATACATTGTTTGTTCAATCATTCGATATTCGAAGCTATTGGTCTGACTAGTTAAGATTTGCGACGGTAGACACACTATGAGGTGCTTGAATTCAAGACCTTTTGTTATGCAATAATGGATCTCTTCGTCGGGATTAGGTAGCTCCAAGGGTGAAGCCCACCGCACCCCTTAGTGGTAATAGATATGTGATATGTGTTCGCGAATAGATGAAGCAAGTTACATATTTTATTTTTCAGGTTGCTATTTTCCACATGAATAGTCGCCTGTGACTATTTTTTAAGCGACCTAATAGCGTATAATATTTTTTATTATTAGCATAAAATCTAAGATAATCAGAGTACTGAATGAAATTCATTAAAAGAGGGGACTTACTACAATTCTTTAGCCCCATCCCTGCAAGATGCTTGCAGGTGGATTATCCATAATTGGGTTAATTTGTCGTCTATCTCCCGAAGCTAGAACGTATTTTATTAAAGCCATGAATGACCAATAATCAAGAGGGCGAACCAATGTGTCCATAAACGAGACGAGGCAATAATAAAGTGGATTAACTTGACTCAGGTTAATTTGGAGAACAGCGATTTGTAACTTTTAGAAGCCGTGATCCAATTATATGACTTCGAAAATGTGGGACTAAGCAACATATTAATTACTAGGTTAATCTGATTTATTTAAGCAGTGATATGACTGAAAGTTTTCCATTATGAGAAATATAATAGTAGTAACTGGGATGATTACGATTACTCCACCAATACAAGTTGAAGATTTTGAATCGACTTCATATCACTGGATTTGGATGGTTAGCCCACTATTTCCTACTCTATTATCCGCAACCACATTGCATAATTATTTTTCTATGTTTGTGTCCAGCTCAATGTAATACCTCTATTCATATACCGAGAATGTGAACCCAACACTGTTTGATTGAGCAAAAAAAAAAAAAAACTTTATGTCCATTCTTTCTTACTCTAGTTCTTACATGATGGTGGCTCTTGAGCTTTTCTTACTTTATTTCCGAGGTGAGGCGGGGCTGGATAGGGTTTATCATATATGGCTTGCTGATTTTATTGAGCCTCCGGACGGTAGTGTATGGCTAATATCACTGCATATTATTTATTTTATGATTTTCATGCTTAAGTTACTATCTCTACGATTTCTCTTGGAGTTACTAATGAATTGTCTTTTCTTTTCTTTGCTTTCTTTTCCTTTCTTGTTTTTATTTTCCTGTGCCGAGGGTCAATTGGAAATATCTTCTCTGCCCTATCAGGGTAGAGGTAAGGTCTGCGTACGTATTACCCTCCCCAGACCCCACTTTGTGGGATTTTACTGGGTAGTAGTAGTTGTTGTTGTTATTTGTTGGTTACTCTTGTACTGCTCCAAATTAAATCATATTTAGTGAAATATACATGTAATGATAATCAAATGTCAAGCTTGATATATAGTTTAGTAATATATGGAAATATTCCCACATTGATGATATTTCAATGCTCACTGTCCATATCCTTTCTTCCCCATGTAATATAGATATATATTTTTTTTTGGTTGAAGATATCTCGTTAAAACTTGAGAAATAAGCATAATGATTTAGGGATATGTGGGGACTATGTAACCATAAGGTCCATAACAGTGTAAGACGTGGTATTCTACTATTCTCCCATGTTCTGCAACATCTGAGACCTTACCTTAATTAATCTTCACCCTATTAGAGGCATAGGGCGAGGTGATATATCTTCTCCATTCTCCTCTTCTAATATAATTCCCCTCCCTAATCCTAATGTGGTGGAGCTAATGATCTAGGAAATTAATAATATGAAGCTATAAGACTTCAAACTTTCATGAAAATCAACCAAAAAGGCAGCTCGATGCACTAAGTTCCCGCTATGCGCGAGGTTCGAGGAACAGCCAGATCATAAGGGTCTATTATACGCAGTCTTACCCTGCATTTCTGCGAGAGGTTGTTTCCATGTCAATCAACAATGACTAAAATTTATATATTACGTAATTAAGCCATCTCTTGTAATTTTACGAATACGATGAATATATAATGGGATATCTAGACTCGTACTTTGAATCCATTTTTTGTTGAAAGGAGAAATGATCATTTGAAGCTTAGCGATGTAGAATTCCTCTTTATTCGTATATATGACATCCGAATGATCTCATCTTAAGGAGTAATTGTATAGAGAAGAGTTTAAAGTTTTATGCATTAGGGGTGTAACAAAAAATATTTACACAATTCCTTAATAAACATTATTAGGAATTCAAATCTAATAAAAAGATAAAAAGGGTATCACTAAGTTCTCGCTATGCGCGGTGACCGGAGAAAGGTCGGATCACAAAGATCTATTGTATCCAGTGGTGAAGCCAGAAATTTCTCCAAGGGTGTTCAAACTTGAAAAAAAAAATTCTCTAACAAAGAGTGTTCAATGCTATATGTTATATGCCTCTAAAATCTAATATTTTACTCATATATACAGTGTAATTTTTTTACGGCAGTTGACCACCCTTAGAAAAGCATAACTTCGCCCCTGATTGTATCCTGTCTTACCTTATATCTTCGCGAGAAAAGATAATTACTAATTTGTTAATTCACATATTAAAACATAATAATTGTATAAATTTTTTATATTGTTAGTGTATATCACTATTGCTGATAAGCTTGCAAAGTTGAAAAATATTTTAAAGCCACAAAAAATGGAGGACCTTCTAGAGCTTCACATGGTAGAAACCACCTAAGTGGGACCTCTCCATCTTGCTTTGCTTGATTTTAGTGGATCCTTAGCTTTCCAATCCCACGTCTTCATAACTAGTACTTGAGCGGACATTCTGTTCTTCCTTGGACTACATCATTTCTTACGTCCTCCTCGGCCTAATTTTCAAGGATCAATTTCCTTGTAGCCACTATCTCATCCTTGTCGCACGATTTGAAATTTGTGGGTTTGGAATTATAATATTTTTAAGTTATTGGGTTTCAAATTAATAATCTGTATGTATTTGTCACGATCTCAAATTTTAATCGGTCATGATTGCGCCTATCGAGGAACTAGGCTAGCCACTATCACATAATTACACATTTCCATTAGTAAGATTTTCCCAAATCATTAATAACAAATATATCATTTTCTAAACCTTTAACAAAACGTAATTAAGCTAACAGTCTATAATCATTTTCCCAGAACTGGAGTCAACAGATCACGAGCATCTAAGAGTAATACTAAAACTATTAATGTTATAATACAATGCCTCAGAACAAAATACTAAATATGAAATGATGGAAGGGAAGTGGAGATGATGTGGACGCTGGACAGCTACCTCAATATCCCAAAAGCTGGCACCGTACGAACACAGATGGCTACCGCTCAGTACCAGTACCTGGATCTGCACACAGAGGTGCATGGAGTAATGATGAGTACGCCAACTCAGTAGTAATGAAAATAAATCAAGTCTGACGATAAGAAACACACGTTAACAAAACATCAATTCACAAATAGTATAATACTGAGTTCTAACGATGAATGCATTTAGGCAATATCTTTAAATCTAGTTTTCCGTGAAAATCCTTTGAACAAGTATGATTTCCAATGTTTATCAATAAAACTCCCATGGATATCAGTATAAAAATGAAACGAATCATAATCAATTACTCAAATGAAAATATCATCATAAACTGCCCCTCGGACCAAATTATCACTCATAATCAATCACTCAGCACCTCATCATTACTTAGTAACAGTCACTCAGCTCCCCGCAATCAGTAGGTACCTGCGCTCACTAGGGGTGTACAGACTCCGGAGGGGCTCCTACAGCCCAAGCGCTATAAACAGTCAAATCATGGCATCAATCACTCTGGCACTCGGCCTCTCTCATATCATAAATATCCTCACAGTATTGGCTCTCGGCCTCACTCAGTCAGAAACTCTCAGAATGCCACTCGGGCCATAAATAAATGAGGTTCTCGACCGAAAACTGTATCTTATATCATGAAAAAAATATCAACAAATTTGAGTGTCAAAACAGTTTAACAAGAATGACTGAGTGTAACTCATAGTTACCACGTGAGTAATATCATAAAACAGCCCCCAAGGGGTTTAAACAGATCGTCACGAAGCCCCAAACATGGCTTACAACCCAAGTATATCAAAAACATAGAAATACTATTTATCATGTGATTTAAAACAAGTTTCCCAACTCAAAAGTTGCCTCGGGAAGAACTAATTTCAAATTCCCCAATTAAAGCCCGCCACACACTCGTCATCCAGTGTGTATGTCACTCCAAAACAGTGAAAAGATGCTAAGTCCGGGGTTTCATACCCTCAGGACAGGATTTAAAGTCATTACTTACCTCAAACTAGATCAACAAGCTACTCCGCAATATTCTTGCCCCTCGAATCGTCTCCCGAATGCTTCGAATCTATCAAAATCAGATTTATTACATCAACATATGCTAGGGAGACGAAATCCAATCGAAATATATCAACATTAGGCACAATTCCCGAAATTGGCCAAAACTTGACCCCCGAGCCCACGTCTCGGAACTCGATAAATTTTACACCAAAATAATCCTCATCCTCCCATGAGTCTATACATATCAAGAATACTGAAATCGGAGTCCAAATGACCCCTCAAATCACCATTAGAAGGTCTCTAAATCTCAAGTCCTAGTTACCCCTTTTTACACTGATTTTCCCCAAATTATCTCCACTAATTAGGTCTTAATCACATATAATCGAGTTATAGAGTCCAAAAACCTTACCTAAATGAAGAACAATTGTTTCCCCTTCAAAAACCCTCCAAAAGCTCGAACTCCGTATGAATAATGGTGAAAAGAAGACCAAAATTCGCTAAGTCCACTTTATATACTTTCTGCCCAGGCTTTTCGCACCTGCAGTCCTAAGTCTCGCACCTGCGGGCCGCACTTGCGGTCAAAGAACCGCACCTACGGTCAAAGCACCGCACCTGCGACTTTTCATTAAACGGACCAAAACCCACACCTGTGCCCCTTTTTCCGCACCTGCGACTCCGCAGGTGCGGTCCCCACGTCTGCATCTGCTACTTTCCTTTGAGCTGCCCAAAATCCGCATCCGCGGAGTCCATTCCGCTTCTACGGGCCCGGACCTGGGGTCCCCTATCCGCAGGTGCGGTAACACCATCAAAATGAACACCAGCAGCTAATGTTGCACAATTCAAGTCCAAAAATCCCCGTTAACCATCCGAAATAAATCCTGAGCCCCACGGAGCCCCAACCAAAAATACCAACAAGTAATAAATGATCATCCGGACTTAGTCGCACCCTCGGAACACCTAAAATAACATCAAAACACCAAAATCACATCAAATTCAAGCCTATGGACTTGGAAATTCCTAAATTCCACCAACGGTGCCGAAACCCTCCAAAACACCTCTGATTGACCTGAAAATTTGTACACATCTCCAAAATGACATTACGAACCTGCTCCAACTGTCGGAATTCTATTCCGACCCCGATAGCCTATTTTTCACTGCCGACCGGAAATCACCAAAAACTAACTTTCGCCAATTCAAGCCTAATTCTACACCGGACATCGAAAATACATTCCGAACACACTCCTAAGACCAAAATCATCTAACGAAGCTATCAGAGCCATACAAACTTCATTCCGAGATCATTTACCAATAAGTCAACTCCCATTTGACTATTCCAACTAAAAGGCTACCTTTAGAGACTAAGTGTCTCAATTCTCACTACTACCATTCCGAACCCGAACCAACTGACTCAACACATCCTAAACAGTATAACCAATGCATGACAAGGCAAAACAGGAATAATAGTGCAAATTCTACAGAACGACCGACCGGGTCGTTATATTCTCTCCCTCTAAAATATACGTTCGTCCTCGAACGAGTCTAGAAACATACCTGGAGTCTCAAACAAGTGAGGATATCTGTTGTGCATCTCCCGCTCGGTCTCCCAAGTCGACTCCTCCACTGGTTGCCCTCTCCACTGCATCTTCACTAAAGCTATATCCTTAGACCTCAACCTTCTGACCTGGCGACCCAAAATAGCCACCGGCTCTACCTCATATGACATATCACCCTCGAGTTGCACTGTGCTGAAGTCTAGAACATGAGACGGGTCACCAATATACTTCCGGAGCATCGACACATAGAATACCGGATGAACACTCGATAAACTGGGTGGCAAGGCAAGTTTATAAGCCACCTCTCCATTCTTCTGAAGCACCTCGAAAGGCCCAATGAACCGGGGACTCAAAACTTCCCCTCTTTCCGAATCTCATAACTCCCTTCATGGGTGACACCTTCAGCAGTACCTTCTCTCCTACCATGAAAGACACATCCCGGACCTTCCGGTCCGCATAACTCTTTTGCCTAGACTGTGTCGTGCGAAGTCGCTCCTGAATCAACTTCACCTTCTCCAGCATCCTGAACCATGTCTATGCCCAATAGCCTAGCCTCACCGGCTCAAACCAACCAACCGGTGATCTACACCTCCTACCATATAAAGCCTCATACGGGGCCATCTGAATACTGGACTTGTAGCTACTATTATATGCATACTCCGCGAGTGGCAGAAACTGGTCCCATGAACCCCCAAAATCAATCATACAGGCACGCAACATGTCCTCTAAAATCTGAATAGTCTGCTCCGATTGCCCGTCAGTCTGAGGATGAAATGCAGTGCTCAACTCTACCTGAGTACCCAAACCCCTCTACACGGCTCTCCAAAACTGAGATGTGAACTGAGTACCTCTGTCAGAAATGATAGAAACTGGAACCCCATGCAATTGGACAATCTCCCTGATGTAGATCTCGGCTAACCGCTCCGAAGTATAAGTAGTACTGATAGGAATGAAGTGCACGGACTTGGTCAACCGATCCAGAATGACCGAAATAGCATCAAATCTCCTCGAAGTCTGTGGGAGCCCAACTACAAAGTCCATGGTGATCCGCTCCCATTTCCACTCCGGAATATCTAACCTCTGAAGTAATCTACCTGGCCTCTGGTGCTCATACTTGACCTGCTGGCAATTGAGACATCGGGCTACATACTAAACAATATCTCTCTTCGTTCGCCTCCACAAATACTGTTATCTCAGAGGTACATCTTCGCGGCACCCGGGTGGATGGAATACCGCGAGCTATGGGCCTCTGCTAAAATCAACTCTCGAAGACCATCCACGTTGGGCACGCAAATACGACCATGCATCCTCATAACCCTGTCATCACCAATAGTCACATCCCTGGAATCACCTCGACGGACCCTATCCTGAAGAACTAACAAGTGCCGGTCATCATACTGGCGTGCTCTAATCTGATCACAAAGAGAAGACCTGGAAGCCACACAAGCTAATACCCGCGGAGGCTCTAACAAATCCAATCTCACCAACTGACCCGCTAAAGCTTGAACATCAAGTGCTAAAGGTCGCTCTGCTGCTGAAAGGTAGGCTAGACTCCCCAAACTCTCTGCTCTGCAACTCAGGGCATCGGCCACTACATTTGCCTTCCCCGGATGATATAAAATAGTGAGGTCATAATCATTGAGAAGCTCTAACCATCTCCTCTGACACAAATTCAAGTCCTTCTACTTCAGCAGATACTGCAAACTATGATGATCGGTAAAAATCTAACACTACACCCCATACAAATAATGGCGCCAAATCTTCAAGGCATGAACAATGGCAGCTAACTCAAGATCGTGCACTGGATAATTCTTCTCGTGCACCTTCAATTGTCTAGACGCGTAGGCAATCACCCTACCGTCCTGCATCAATACCGCTGCCAAGCTGACTCTAGAAGCATCACAGTAGATTGTATAAGAACCCGAACCATTAGGCAAAACCAATACCGAAGTTGTGGTCAATGCTGACTTGAGCTTCTGAAAGCTCTCCTCACACTCATCGGACCATCTGAATGGATCACCCTTCTGGGTTAATCTGGTCAACGGTGAAGCAATAGAAGATAACCCTCCACAAAGCGACGGCAATATCTCGCCAAACCAAGGAAGCTCCTAATCTCTGTAGCCGAGGACGGTCTAGGCCAACTCTGCACTACCTCAATCTTCTTCGGATCAACCTGAATACCTTCACTGGACACGACGTGCCCCAAGAAAGCTACTGAACCAAGCCAAAACTCACACTTGGAGAACTTTGCATAAAGCTTCTCCTCCCTCAACCTCTGCAACACGACCCTCAAATGCTAAGCATGATCCTCCTGGCTACGAGAATATACCAGGATGTCATCAATGAACACAATGACGAAAGAATCAAGGTAAGGCTAAAACACGTTGTTCATAAAATGCATGAACGCGGCTGGGGCATTGGTCAGCCCAAATGACATAACCAGAAACGCATAGTGACCATATCTGGTCCTGATAGTAGTCTTCGGAATGTCAGAATCCCGAATCTTCAGCTGATGATACCCGGATCTCAAATCAATCTTAGAGAACACTCTAGCTCCTTGAAGCTGGTCAAACAAGTCATCAATACGGGGCAAAGGATACCGGTTATTCACCGTAACCTTGTTCAGCTGCTGATAGTCAATACACATGCGCATAGAACCATCCTTCTTCTTCACAAACAACACCGGTGCGCCCCAAGGTGACACACTAGGCCGAATGAACCCCTTATCTAGGAGTTATTGAAGTTGTTCTTTCAATTCCTTCAACTCCGCTGGTGTCATACGATAAGGTGAAGTAGAGATAGGTTGGGTGCCTGTCACCAAGTCAATACCAAAATCAATGTCCCTGTCAGGTGGCATGTCCGCAGGGAAAACGTTCGGAAAGTCCCGGACCACAGGAACAAAATCAACAGAATGAGTCTCACCACTAACATCCCTCATAAAATCCAGATACGATTCACATCGCTTCTCAACCATACGCTGAGCCTTCAAGTAAGAATCACCTTGCTAGGCACATACTCAATAGACCTTCTCCACTAAACTCTCGGAACACCAGGCATAGCCAGGGTCACGGTCTTAGCGTGACAATCAAGAATAGCATGACATGGAGATATCCAATCCATGCCTAGTATCATATCAAACTCAACCATGTTGAGTAATAATAGGTCTACTCGGGTCTCCAAACCCCCAATAGATATCACACACGACCGATACACACGGTCAACAACAATAGTATCGCCCACCAGAGTCGACACATGAACAAACGTAACTAAAGACTAACGGGGCATATCCAGAGAGTGAGCAAACTATGACGAAACATAAGAGTGTGTGGAACCAGGGTCAAATAAAGCCAAATCATCTCTGTGACAGACTGAGATAATACATGTAATCACTACATCGGAGGCCATAACATCAGGCCTAGCTGGGAGTGCATAGATACGTAGCTTACCTCCACCTGCTTGACCTCCCCCTCTAGGGCGGCCTCTAGCTGACTGACCACCACCCTTGGCATCCTGGGTGGGTGGTGAAGTGACTGGGACTGATGTCGAGGGCTGACCCCTCTGTTGAGATAAACCTCCATACATGTCCAAACTCTCCACACTCAAAGCAACTGCCCGGAGCTGGAGATGGGGACTGAAAGGAACCCCTACCACCAGGATAGCTACCAGATGAACATTGCATAGAAGAACCCTGGAATGATGATGCTCTAGAGGAACTCTGAGCTGGAAGGGCACTGCAGGAAGAACGGCCGGGATGCGAGTTGCGGGGACCCTACCCCGAAGATGCGCCACTATAAGCGGTGCGAAATGGCTGAGGAGGTCTAAATGGACGACCTCTACTGTGCTGAAACTGCCCTCTGGAAGGGGAACCACTGAAGCTACCTGATCCCCGAGGCCTCTTGGCCTCCCTATCCTCTTGCTCCTGCCTGCGAACCGACTCAATATCCCGAGCAATGTCAATAACCTGCTCGAAGGTAGCACCAGACACTCTCTCCCTGGTCATCAAAATGCAGAGCTGGTATGTGAGGCCATCTACAAACCTCCTGATCCTCTCCCTATCAGTAGGGACTAGCTCAGTAGCATGACGAGCCAGCTCAGAAAATCGCATCTCGTACTATGTAAATGACAACTCTCCCTGACGCAGCTGCTCAAAACTGCCTGCGATGCTCCTCCCTGTGGGATTGAGGAACATACTTCTCCAGAAAGATAATGGAGAACTGCTGTCAGGTGAGGGGTGCTGAACCAACAGGCCTACGCCTTTCTAAGGACTCCCACCAAGTAAAAGCAGCACCAGAAAACTGGAATGTAGCAAATGAGACCCCACTGGTCTCCAGAATCCCATTGGTGCGAAGTATCCTCTTACACCTATCTAGAAAACCCTAGGCATCCTCGTACTCTGCGCCATTGAAAGTCGGAGGTTGAAGTCTAATGAACCTCTCCAGCATGTGCTGCTCATCCTCGGGAATGGCTGGAACCACATAGTCCTGAACTGGGGCAACCGGCTGAGCTGGGACTGCCCCCGGTGTCTGAAGGCCCTGTACAACCTGCTCAGGTGTCCAGGCAGCTGGAGCCTGAGTGTCTCCCCTGGCCTGAGATGTAACGACAGTATTAGACATAGCAACTTCCTGAGCCAAGCTAGTACATACCGTCAGAATCTGAGCCAGGGTCTCCTGAAGACCCGGAATAACGATGGGCATTCCCGGTGCCTGAGCCTGTCCCGCTGGAACACCTGCGGCGGGAACCTGATACTGAATAGTAAGGGGATCAACTGGTACTACCCCGGATATTGCGCGGGCTGGTCCCCTACCTCTACTACGGCCTCGACCTCTCACGGGTCCAGTTGGTGTCTGGTCACCCTGGTCAGTAGCGCGTGTCCTCACCATCTGTGAGAGAATGAAACAACAGAAGTTTAGATTTCCAGAATCAATAGCATGGCACGACAGAGTTCAAGAAAATGAGATTCTTCCTAAGAGTTTTGTAGCCTCTCGAAGATAAGTACAGACGTCTCCGTACAGATCCGCAAGACTCTACTAAACCTGCTCATAACCGTTGAGTCCTATGTAACCTAGAGCTCTGATACCAACTTGTCACGACCCTAAATCCTAACTGGCAGTGATGGCGCCTATCAAGGAACTAGGCTAGCCACTATCACATAATTACACATTTTCTTTAGTAAAATTTTTCCAAATCATTAATAATTCTTCATAACAAATATATCATTTCCTAAACCTTTAACAAAACGTAATTAAGCTAACAGTCTATAATCATTTTTCCAGAACTGCAGTCAACATATCAAGAGCATCTAAGAGTAATACTAAGACTTCTAATGTCATAATACAATGCCTCCGAACAAAATACTAAATACGAAATGAGGGAAGGGGAGTGGAGATGATGTGGCCGCTGGACAGCTACCTCTATATCCAAAAAGTAGGCACCATACAGACTTAGATTGCTACCGCTCAGTACTAGTACCTGGATCTACACACAGAGGTGTAGGGAGTAATGATGAGTACGCCAACTCAGTAGTAATAAAAATAAATCAAGTCTGACGATAAGAAACGCACGGTAACAAAACATCAATTCACAAATAGTAAAATACTGAGTTCTAACATTGAATGCATTTAGGCTATATCCTTAAATGCAGTTTTCGGTGAAAATCTTTTGAACAAGTATGATTTCCAATGTTTATCAATAAAACTCTCAGGGATCTCAGTATAAAAATGAAACGAATCATAATAAATTACTCAAATAAAAATATCATCATAAACCGCCCCTCGGGCCAAATCATTACTCATAATCAGTCACTCAGCACCTCACAATCACTTAGTAACAGTCACTCATACCTCCCAATCACTCGTCACTCGGAACTCGGCACTCGACACTCACACTCAGTTGGTACATGCGCTCACTGGGGGTGTACAGACTTCGGAGGGGCTCCTACAGCCCAAGCGCTATAAACAGCCAAATCATGGCATCAATTACTCTGGCACTCGACCTCTATCATATCATAAATAGCCTCACATTATTGGCTCTCGGCCTCACTCAGTCATAACCTCTCAGAATGCCACTCGGGCCATAAATAAACGGGGTTCTCGACCCAAAATAGTATCTTATATCATGAATAATAATATCAACAAATCTAAGTGTCAAAACAGTTTAACAAGAATGACTGAGAGTAAATCATAGTTACCATGTGAGGAATATTAGAAAATAGCCCCCCAAGAAGTTTAAACAGGTCGATACGAGGCCCCAAACATGGCTTACAGCCCAAGTATATCAAAAACATTGAAATACTATTTATCATATGATTTAAAAGCAGTTTCACAACTCAATAGTTGCCTCGAGAAGAACTAGTTTCAAATTCCCCAATTAGTGCCCGCCACACACTCGTCATCTAGTGTGTACGTCACTCCAAAACAGTGAAAGGATGCTAAGTCCGGGGTTTCATACCCTCAGGAAAGGATTTAAAGTCATTACTTACCTCAAACTAGCCCGACAAGCTACTCTGCAATATTCTTGACCCTCGAATCACCTCCCGAATGCTCCGAATCTATCAAAATCAGATTTATTACATCAACATATGCTAGGGAGACGAAATCCGATAGAAAAATATCAACATTAGGCACAATTCCTGAAATTGGCCAAAACTCGACCCCCAGACCCACGTCTCGGAACTCAATAAATTTTATACCAAAATAATTATCATCCTCCCACGAGTCTATACATATCAAGAACACTGAAATCGGAGTCCAAATAACCCCTCAAATCACCATTAGAAAGTCTCTTAATCGCAAGCCCTTGTTACCCCTTTTTATACTGATTTTCCCCAAATTATCTCCACTAATTAGGTCTTAATCACATATAATCGAGTTATAAAGTCCAAAAACCTTACATCAATGAAGAACTGTTGTTTCCCTCTTCAAAAACCCTCCAAAGCTCGAACTTCGTATGAACAATGGCGAAAAGAAGACCAAAATTCGCTAAGTCCACTTTATATACTTTCTGCCCAGGATTTTCGCACCTGCGGTCCTAAGTCTCGCACCTGCGGACCGCACCTGCGACTTTTCATTAAACGGACCAAAACCCGCACCTGCACTTCCTTTGCCGCACCTGCGACTCCGCAGGTGCGGTCCCCATGTCCGCATCTACGACTTTCCTTTGAGCCACCCAAAATCCGCATATGCGGAGTCCATTCCGCTTCTGCGGGCCCCCAGGTGCGGGGCCCCATCCACAAGTGCGGTCACACCAGCAAAAAGAACACCAGCAGCTGATGCTGCACAATTCAAGTCCAAAAACTCCGTTAACCATCCGAAATCAATCCTGAGCCCCTCGGGGCCCTAACCAAAAATACCAACAAGTCATAAATGATCATCCGTACTTCGTCGCACCCTCGGAACACCCAAAATAACATCAAAACACCATAGTCACATCAAATTCAAGCCTATGAACTTTAAAATTCCTAAATTCTACCAATGGTGCCGAAACCCTCCAAAACACCTCCGATTGCCCTGAAAATTTGCACACATCTCCAAATTGACATTACGAAACTGCTCCAACTGCCGGAATTCCATTTCGACCCCGATGGCCTATTTTTCACTGCCAACCGAAAATCACCAAAAACTAACTTTTGCCAATTCAAGCCTAATTCTACACCGGATATCGAAAATACATTCCGAACACACTTCTAAGTCCCAAATCACCTAACGAAGCTATCCGAGCCATAAAATCCGCATTCCGAGATCGTTTACCAATAAGTCAACTCTCAGTTGACTTTTCCAACTATAAAGTTACTTTTAGAGACTAAGTGTCTCAATTCCCACTACCACCATTCCGAACCCGAACCAACCGACTCCAACACATCCTAAATAGTATAACCAATGCATGACAAGGCAAAACAGGAATAATAGTGCAAATTCTACGGAACGACCGGCCGGATCGTTACAGTATTCAATGATTTTCTTAAAACAAATAGAGAGTTTAAAAAAAAGCTATTGGGTTCGGCAGAACCAGCATTCCACACTATTGTTTGTCATGTATGCATTTTAGTTCTACCGCCTTAAGAATGAAGAATCTTTCAGTAAAAAATATTTTTACTTCCTTAGTGAAGTATTTCCAGTGTGAATTCGAATTAGCGAGAATCTTGGACTCTGAAGTCTGAATACGGGGTGCTTATATTAAAAAACAAAACAAAAATATTTTTTTCAAAGACAAAAAATATAGATCCCAAAATAATAAAAAATAATTTTCTTATAGTACAGACTATTTGTCTAATTGTTATACTTATGTATCTGTGTTTGTACCACTTTCTAGGTGTTTTTCTTGCTGAGAAGTTATTTACTTCCATGCTCCTTCATCTTTTTTCAAGGAACATATCTGTCTGATATATGATTAGGAACTAATTTGATTTGGGAAAACTTAAAAATAAATAAACCAGTTGTCTTAGTTTGAATTTGACATGTTATTGTGTTCTCCTTCCCGTCCACTTTAAGTAATTTTTTGGCCCTCTTTTTGTGGTCCATAATATTTGATTTTTTTCAAATATCAAGAAGGGATTAATTTTTCTTTCCAAAGTTGCCTTTGGAGTAAAGAGTTTAGGAGTAGTTTATTATATTTCCAATTAGCAAATTAAGGTTAATGTGGTCAATTTCATTATTAATTAATGTTAAAAGGTGAATTCCATATGTGAAAAGAGCCAAAAAAATCACTTAAAGTAAACCCGATGAAGTATTAAAGAGTGATCCCTCTTAAGAGAGTATCTTTTTTGGAAAGATTTTTCTCCAATATGGCTAATGTCCAAATACCTTGGGTGCGGTTCTTACCTGGATCCTACATCAAGAAGGATATTTTGTAAACCGGGCTGCTCTTTCAATGATTAAGGTCCAAATTAACCATTTGGTTTTTGTCCACCTAGGTCCATTTCCTTTGGCTCTAACTTAACTTGATGATAGTAAATAAGAAGTTGTTTTCTGTATTGGTGCACAAGTAAGAACTCAATTGGTGATGCTATCAAGAGATTTGCACTATATTCAACTAGAATAATTTGCACAAAATCACTCTACACCCTCTTTGGATCAGCTAAAAAAGTTTCCACTTCTCAATGCAGAGTGAAAAAAGAATTGCAAACCTGAAAACCATGATTTGATCTACTCCTTGTCAACCTTCAGTTCACCAGAAAGCAAAATGTATTTTGAAGGAAAACCATTCTGACTCTACAGAATTAAGAATACAGCTAACAACCAACGGACGGATCACGTGAATTCAATAAATTTTGTCTACACCCTGTAATCTGTATATGTAGTCAAAAAACCACTAGATATATATAAATACTTGATTGTGAATCCAGTTATTATTGTATATTAACTTGAGATATCCCTCTCCTAACAACCTACACAGACAGCTACACAGTTATAATTCACCATTTTGGTCGAATAGCTTTAAGCCCCAGCTTACATCCTCGCAGTGCCTAACATGAGGAACAAATTTGCTCGTGTCTGTTCCCCTTTTCTTTTTGCAATCATAGTTAGGTGGGGCGTGGAAACATGGCTCCAACGATGCAGCTCGAACACAAGGTGGATTATGGGCTGTCCTCTTCTCAGGCTTGTATAGGATCCAGGGCTTCATACCTCCAAGACCCTGAGCCACATAACCAAAAGTGGACCTTGCACTTGTAACCAATTTATCAGTTAAACTCAGTAGATACATTTCTGCCAACGCCTTTTTTTCGTGCATGAGATTCTCACTTTGCTGATATTTCTCCTGACTCGGCTGGTAAACACCAACGATCTCTCCTGTCACACTTGGATGCTCCCAATACATGTTTCGGAACTCTTCAGCGTATCCAGGGCTTAGAGAAGTCATCAGGACGGCTGTGTTCTTGTTCTGCATGTTCCTCGATGGGTTGAGTACTATTGGCTCCCCCGGGTTAATTTGTGGCAGTAGATTCTCCTTCATTGTACAATCTAATATCTGATCCAATACATACTTTAAAGGACCAACATCTGATTCAAGAACTCTAATTTGAATGCCTAATTTTTCATCAGCTTGTGCTAAATAAGCTTGATAGTATCTCATTACAAACCCCCATACAGAATTTGTGGGATGTAACAGGTATCTACCTAGAAAATGGAAGATAGTTTCTTTTTCTGGAAAAAGATTACTTAATTCTTGCTCGAACGATGGTATCAAGAAAAGAAAAGGCACGAAATATTCATCTGACTTCATGACCAGCCAAGGAATTTTCTGGAGAAAACCTTGGTCCTGGTCACAGAAAAATAATTTATCTTGATCATCGTAGTCATGAGCTAAATAGAGGTAGACGGAAGGAGGTAATATTGAGCCAGTTGAATAATTTGCTATGATGATATCATTCTTCAACATATAACCATAGGAATGAGGAGATTTCTGATCAAAGGTACTAAACTGATTAAGTATTGGGAAATCTGGAGGAAGAAACCAGGAAACTTCTGGAAAAGGTTCACAGAAGAGACCAGGCATATTAACTCCAGGATCAACAAGTAAGACTCGGTTTGTTAGAAGAGCATATAGGAAAGCAGAAGCTAAGGTTAGTATCCTGTTTCCTAAACCACTATAGGAAATCCAAACCAAGTAATTACAATCTGCAGAGCCTGAAATGTATTGACCAGACTTTATAAGCTCGACATTTTTGTTGTACAATGCTGTATGCGGTCCACATTTCTTATGAAGAGCCTCGTATTTTCGTAACCTTGAGATGAGGTAAGACGATGGCTTGTGTTGCAGTTCTTTGTAATATAAAGCTGACTCGTATCTACTCAGACAAGATCTTTCATCAATTCCAGCTGGAAGAAGGCCACCAAGTAGTTTATCTTTTTGCACCGTGACTGGCCGATGACTACCATATTCTTCAGAAACTGAGGCTGAAAAAACCAAAAAAAAGAAGTTAAAAAATAAGAAAATTGATTACATACTTTATCAGTAAAACAAACAGATCACAGGCATTTATCTAACTGTTGGATCCACAATCATACTAGAAGAGCTAGCTTGCAAGCAAAACACACACACGCGGACACACGCACACAGCCACACACACAGAGCAAATGTCTGCAGAGGGCACTCAAATCCATTAATCTGTCTTCAAACAACTACCGTTTTCACTCCCATCGCAACAACAACAACAACAACAACAACAACGGCCCAGTATAGTCCCACAAGTGGGGTCTGGTGAGGGTAGTGTGTACGCAGAACTTACCTCTACCTCTTCGGGGTAGAGAGGCTGTTTCCGATAGACCCTCGGCTCAAGAAGACGAAAAGACAAAAAGAGACAATATATCAGTACCATCACAGAAATAATAACAACAACACAAGAACCAGTGAATAAATGAACGGCAGAAATAATGACTAGTAAATAAGGCCCGACACTAGGAAAACAAAAGAGTAGTATAAACACAACACTGACCAGCAGTCTAAGACTAAATCCTATCAGCCTAGCTTCACACTAGTAGACTAAAAATGCTGAACTACCTCCTGCCCCATCGCAACAATGCAGGGAAAAGCAGAGAATTTACTTCGACATTCTCTTGCTATTGATATGGGATTCAATAGTGGAACAGCAAATGAATCAGCTCTCAACCAAACAACAACATTGCTGCATGTTCGCAACTATGAAGATGCAACTGTAACAAGTAATTGGGAAATAAAAACCAAAAGCACATAAACACGCTGCATATAACAAAAGTCCATGTGCATGTGTGTTGTATCTATATATTCTACTTCTATATGGAAAACTAGATTAACAATAAGTAGAATCTACTATAAGAGTTCAACAAAAAGCTAAAGAATGGGGAAATGAAGTGTACCATTTGGAGGTTTAGCATCAAAGATTCTAGCTTCAGCCAATGTCCTGAGGCTATCTGAAGCAAAGTCCCTGAGTATAACAGAGGCCGTCAACAGAACGGTCAAAACCATCACACAAACAATGAGAAATCCAATAAATTTGATGGGATTCAGATCCCATTTCGCTTCTGAACTCATAGAATTACAGGGTTATTCTCCCAATCTAATGCCACTTGCTGTGGCTTATCACTGAAGCTTTTACTCAACCTCTTCGTTGTTAATATGGTATTTGCACGGGGCAGCCGCTTAACTTAGTACTCCCCGTTCCAATTTATGTGAACCTATTTGACTAGGTACGAAGTTTAAGAAAAAAAATACTTTTGGAATTGGTGATTCTAAACAAGTGACAAAGGAACTATAGTATTTGTGTGGTTATAAATGTTTCTCATTAATGGTAGGATCGTAAGTTTAAGCTAAATTATTTTCAAATTTAAAAACAAATCATTTTTTTCTTAAGACCAAAAAGAAAATAGATTCACAGTAGAACAAATGAAGTAGTATTTAGAATTTAACAACAACCTTCTAATATGTTTAGCAAACATGGCCTCTTCATTGCATTCTGTTGATCATGTCGGTTGTATATGTGGTTTGAAAAAAAATTTGAACATATTTTGCTTCATTGTTAATCAAGATCCATAATTTATGGTGGTTTGTCAATTAATTGAATAAATCCCGTTAATTGGTCTGACTTACTTCAAATACAGGACTTTCCATATGGTCAGCTTATATTTAATGCTCATGTCTCCCTGATTCACGGAGTATATGATAAATGCAGAAAGCGAAGAAATGCTTGGTTTTTTTTAATGCAGAATAGTATTAGTAATGCACGGACAAAAATTATGTCTAATTTTGATTTGGGTTATTTGAATTATGTGTAAATAAATATAAAATTAAACATTCTATATATAAATTATAAATAACTATTGAATATTAATTAAGAAGCAGGACATCACACTATTTTTCAAATCTCATAGTGGATAACATGTTTTCTTTTTTTATAATCCAATATCTTGATTTTGTCACTTGTATTTTTTTTATGGTCAATATTAAAGAATACTTAACTATAACGTTGTGATCTGGCTTGTTTGAGCATATTAAATCATATTATTTTAACAAAATTCTTACTACCATTTTATTTTTCATCTCAAATTTGAATAACTTTTATCCTACTACATTTTTAGACTGATTGTTTTTGTTCTTTTCTTATAGTTATTGCATCATTTATTACTTAATATTTGTATACCGTAATGTGATCTTTTATTAGCTTATAAATTGACCTACCATCTTACTTATTACCCTATTAATAATCATCAATAAATATAATTTTTTTTATTCTTAAAAATTAATGTATTTTTACACTATTATCCTCTTACACAAAAATCTTTCATCATTTAAGTCTATCAACAATATTTTTGAGTATCATTTAATAATTTAATTTATATATTTTAACTAAATTTAAAATAAAAAAATCATTACACTATCTCTATTTTCCTCTTTATACATTCTCTGCCCTACTAAGAAATTTTAATTAACCTTTTACGCAAATTTGTTGACCTATACTAAAAATAATATCACTTTTTATTTTAAAATATAACTTTGAATCAGTCGAAAAATTAATACATATTTTCCTTTATAATGTTTCAAATCTATTGAATTTTTTTTATAATTATTTTTTATTACGTGTAATTAAATTTTCTTTCTCTTTTAGTTTCGAGATACAAATTTATCTTTTAATTTTCATTATTAAAATTACCAACTTGAGATGTTTATTTGGTATATTCAAATATTTAATTTTTATATTTGAATATATCATTAAGAAGCACCGTTATTTAAGCTCTCTCCTTCCTATGCTCTCGGCGCATGTTAGTAAACTTACGCCGACATGATCAGCCATGGCAGGAGGGCAAGGTCGTGGACGAGGACGCGGCAGATCTAGGAAACTTCCACTTGTCACCTTTGGAAGCTCAGTTGGTGGACGCATGCAACAGGAAACTGCAACAGATGAACATTTACAGGTAACACCAGTGCAAATGAGCGAACTGAACCAAATGGAGCTAGGATCATCGTCTAAGGGAACTACATCAACTAAGAAACTTCAATTGAGCCCAGATCTAGCTCAATTGAAACCAAATGAAGTAGAAGGAGTAACCAGAGCTGATGCAAAGCTAGTTGAAAAAGAAAACCCTCATGAAGCCAATGGAACAATACGGCATGCTACAATACAACAACCAACTCAGAAATGGACGAATCTGTTTGTGAAGAATAGGTTAGTGGAGAATGGTATGACTCTATCCTATATTGTTCCTAATTTAGTATATGGAAAGGTTGTTATTCAATTGGAAAAGGAGGAGGTGGATCGTGAGACTGAAAAGTGGAAAGGAGCCCTAATTGCTTACATAATTGGGGATTGTCCAAGGTATAATGCAATAAGGAGATACATTGACCTTAAGTGGAACAAAATAGCTGATCCGGATCTGTTTATGCATGAAGAAGGGTATTACATCATTTCTAGTCGAAGGAAGATATGCAGGAGATTCTATGTAATGGACCTTATACTATTAATAATAGACCTATCATTTTGAAGCCTTGGACTGTTGATTTTGACTTTGATAAGGAGTTTTCTACCGAGATACCAATATGGATTAAATTCCCAAAGTTATCAATGAATTGCTGGGGGATTAATTCACTAAGTAGGATTGAAATTGCTATAGGGATACCAATGTATGCAGATGAGTGCATTGCCAAACAAATGCGTGTGTCATATGCTAGAATTCTTGTGGAGGTTAATGTGACAAAACCTTTGCCAGATGAAGTTTAAGTGATGGATCCCAATGGCAGAGTTTCTCAACAGACTGTAGCATATGATTGGAAACCAATGTTTTGTGATAAATGTCAAGTAATAGGTCATGCATGTCCTAAGATACAGAGAAGGAATGAAGAGCGGCCTATCAAACAAGGAAGACACAAGAAAATTGTTCAAGTATGGGTGACAAAAGAACAACCAAAAGTGCAGCAAGATAACAACAATAAAGGTGAAAGCCAAGAAGAAGGAATAGAGACAAGAAATATAGAAGTTGAAGGTGATCACACACAAGTTGTTGAGGAACAAACAAATGATATGGTGCAGGATCAACAACAAAGAGCAGAAAATGCATTCAATAATCTTGATAAAGGAAAAGTTGTAGTCAGGATGCCAAAGCTTAGTTTAAAAGAATTTCCAATTCTATGTTCAGTACCAACAAAGAATGGGTTTGAAGTGTTGAATCGAGGGCATGGTGGATCAAGGTCAGCACCTCCTGATAAATGAGGTGGAATTAGTTGTTAACATGAATTGGTTATTTTGGAATATAAGAGGGGAAAATAAGAAGTACAAGCAGAAGGAACTGAGAAAATATATAAAGTCAAGACATATTACTCTAGCAGGAATAACAGAAACTAAAGTTAAAGAACACAAAGCAACAACTGTGACATCAACTGTGGCTCCTAATTGGGGATTTCAGAATAATTATAGGAGTGCTCAAAATGAAAGAATTTGGTTACTATGGGATAGCAGGTTATATACAGTAACTAAGTTGAAAGAAGAAGCTCAACTACTGCATTGTCAAGTCAATACAATAACATCAAATAAAACATGTGTTATAACTGTCATATATGGGTATAACACATGTGAGCAAAGGAAAAGTATGTGAGAAGTTCTTAGAGTGCTGGCTCAAGGAATGAATATGCCATGGTTAATAGTAGGAGACTTCAATGCAATGCTATATCCGCAAGATAGGCTATATGGGAATCCAGTTTAGTATGGGGAAACTAAGGATTTCAATGAATGCATTCATGATTTACTACTTAATGAAGTAAGATAGAATGGGGAGTACTATACTTGGACCAATAAACAGCAAAGCAATGAGAGAATTTGTAGTAGACTGGATAGGGCTTTTGGCAACCAAGAATGGATGATAGAATGGGGTCATGTTGTGATGGAATATGATGTGCCACTAATCTCAGATCATAATCCAATGTTGTTTATGCTGCAGACAAATCAGAGAGACATTAAAGTTCCATTCAGATTTTTTATCTCCTGGGATGATCATGAAAAGTTCATGACTATTGTGAAGAAAGTATGGCAACATAAGTTATCAAACTAGAAAATGAAAGATATATGGCTGAAATTGAAGGCTCTCAAACCACTATTCAAACAACTGAATAATGAGGAGTTTAGGGGTATTATACAGAGAATAGACAAATCAAGATCTGAGTTAGTGATGATACAGAAGCAAATGAATTCAAATTAGACTGATAACCTTATGGAACAGGAAAGGATAACAATGCAGAATCTGGAAAAATGGTCCATGATAGAGGAGAACATCATGAAACAGAAGTCAAGATCAAAATGGATCCAATTAGGGGATTCAAATACAAAATATTTCTCAGTTTTGATTAAGGAGAGAAGCCAAAGAAAAACCATAAAGGAGATCACATCACTAGAAGGATCGGATCCTAAAGAGCCAAAAGAAATTCAAGAGGAGGTAGTTAGATTTTAAAAGTCTTTAATGGGGACCTCAGCAAAAGAATTACCAGCCATTAACAAGATGAACATGAAGGGTGGACCAACACTGAATCATCAACAGAAACTAGCACTAATTGCACCTGTCTCTGAAGAGGAAATCCAGCAAGGTCTTGAGTCCATAGGCGAAGATAAAGCTCCTGGAATTGATGGATATAATGCTATTTTTTCAAAAAAGCATGGGGTACCATTAAGGAAGATGTATATGAAGCAGTAAAATAATTTTTCAACACTGGGAAGTTATACAAAGCCATCAACTGCACAACTATTACATTGTTGCCAAAAAATAACAAGCTCAAAACAGTGAAGGAGTACAAACCAATAGCCTGTTGCACAATTATGTATAAACTGATATCAAAAGTTACAGCAGCAACGATTCAAAAAGTCATTGCTTCTATAATAAGTGAGTCACAAGCAGGCTTCATACCAGGGAGAAAGATTGGGGATAACATTATTTTGGCACATGAACTAGTGAAAGCTTATACAAGGAAGCATGTATCACCTAGAAACATGATCAAGATAGACCTACAAAAAGCTTATGATTCAGTGGAATGGATATATTTGGAACAAGTTCTGGTGGAGTAGGGATTTCCTACAAAATTTATCAACTGGATCCTAGAATGTATTAAAACAGCCAGCTATACAATACTGATTAAAGGTGAACTTGCAATGCCTTTTGATGCTGCTAAGGGTCTAAGGCAAGGAGACCCTATGTCTCCTTTTCTATTTGTTGTATCAATGGAGTACCTAAGCAGGAGTCTAAGGGGATTAACAAAGGAGATAGAGTTTCATTATCATCCTAGATGTTCAAAATTAGCAATAACACATTTGTGTTTTGCTGATGATTTGTTACTATTTTCTAGAGGTGACATGGCATCAGTGGTGGCACTACAACAATGTTTCAATCAGTTCCCAGCAGCTTCAGGCCTCAAAGCAAACCTGAGAAAGAGTTCAATATATTTTGGAGGAGTGAAAAAAGTAGACAGAGACAGAATTGTGAAGGAATTTGGTTTGACTGAAGGTGAGCTACCATTTAAATACCCAGGGGTTACATTGTCAACTAAGAAGTTTTCTCTAGTGCAATGACAACCACTAATTGAAAATATAGTGTCAAGGATATCAACATGGACATCAAAGAAGTTATCTTATGGTCGAAGAGTGCAACTGGTGCAGACAATACTGTTTGGTGTCCAAGCATATTGGGCTCAACTTTTCATACTTCCTACCAAAGTTCTAAAACCATTGAAGCCTACTCTCGTAGCTATATATGGTCAGGATGAAACACTATCAGTAAGAAATCTTTAGTGGCATGGAAAAGAGTTTGTGCTCCAAAGTGTGTTGGAGGATTGGGGTTGGCAAATTTACAGAAGTGGAACAAAGTTGCTATACCAAAGAATTTTTGGGATCTTTTTCAGAAGCAAGACAAGTAATGGATAAAGTGGATTCATGCATAATATATAAAGGGTCAAGCAATAAAAACAATGGTAATACCACAAATAGCATGCTGGATGATAAGGAAGATCATGGAGGCCAGGAAAGTATTTGAAGGGATGCAGTGGAGATTCAAGAAAGGAAAGAGCTTAACAAGGCAGATATATGTCCAGATGATAGGTGAGGATGCAAGAGTACCATGGAAAGATATGATGTTTAATAATGTAGTTCGTCCTAAGCAAAATTTACACTGTGGTTGCAACTACAAAGCATGCTACTAACGACTGATAGGTTAGTAATGTAAAGACCCGATCGATCGTTTTGAGATCTAGCACATCATTTAGCGGGTTGAGGACATGAGTAGCTTCGTCTAAGGTGTTATGACTTATAGGCATGGTCGGAACTGAATTTTGGGAAGTTCGGAATCGAATTGGAAAGAAAGTTCTCATTTCGAAAGCCTTAAGTTAGAAGAATTGACTAAGATTGGATTTTTGAGTAAACAACCTCAGAATCAAGATTTGAAGGTTCCAGTAGGTTCGTATGATGATTTTAGACTTGGGCGTATGTTCGGATCGGGTTTTGGATAACCCGGGAGAGTTTCAATGTATATTGTGGAAGTCAGTATTTTAGAAGAAATTTCATAAGTCTGGGTTGAAGTGCATTTCAGTGATATTGATGTCCGTTATGGGAATAGCTCCTCATGGTGATTGTAGAGTTGGGAGTGCGATTGGAAGTGAATTCGGGTGTCCGTAGGTCATTTTGAAGTCATTTGGTTAAAGATAGAAATTTGAAGGTTTTTGAGAATCTGACCGGAAGTGGAAATTTTGATATCGGGGTCAGAATGTGATTCTGAAAGTTGGAGCAAGTACGTAATGACTAATATGACTTGTGTGCAAAATTTGGGGTCAATCGGACGTGATTTGACGGGTTCCGTCATCGAATGTAGAAGTTGGAAATTTCAAAGTTCATAAAGCTTGAATTGGATAACGATTTGTTGTTTTGATGTTATTTGATGTGATTTGAGGCCTCGAGCAGGTCCGCATTATGTTTTGAAACAGGTTGGTGTAATTGGACAGGGTCCCGGGGGCCTCGGGTGGATTCCGGGTGGATAGCAGATCTAATTTGGAGTTGAGAGAAAGCTGAGGTTGCTTTCATCTGCTGTGACCGCACCTGCGAGGTTTTGGCCGCAAGTGCGGCTGTGGTGTCGCAGAAGCGGAAAAGGGGAGGCTTGGCTGGGGCCGCAGTGTGAGGTTATTCCTGCACCTACGAAGGCGCATGTGCGGACGAGGGAACGTAGGTGCGGATCCGACTGGGGAAGGAGGAAGATGCAGGTACGGGAGTTTGGGCGCACCTGCGGGCGTGGAGGTGCGAGCTAGGAGACCGCAGGCGCGGAAGTGCTGGAGGCAGTGTGTTTTAAAAACGGGAAATTTGGCCATTTCTTTCATTTGACTTGGACGATTTTGGAGAGCTCAAGGAGGGGTTTTCATCAAGCAACACTAGGTAAGTGATTTCTTCCCATTTATAAATTAAATATGTGGTCTTGCATGGAATTAGACATGGAAATTAGCAGAAATATGGGATTGTGAGGGGAAGACCTAGAATTTGGTATTTTGGATTTTTACCATGAATTTAAGCATGAAAATTAGAGTGAATTATATATTTGAGTTAGTAAGACTATGGGTAGAGTTTATCTTCGAGAAATTTTGGAATCCGGGCACGTGGGCCCGAGGGCATTTTGGTCAAATATTCGAGCAGAGTGGGGAATTTATATAATTTGAATTGTTACAAGTAGTAGAGTGAATTTTCATTGGTTTGCCCATTATTTGGATAGTTTGGGGGCGTTGCGCATCAATTGGAGTCGTCGGAAAGGCTTGGAGGCCGGTTATGAATCTTTGGAGCGAGGTAGTCTCCTTTCTAACCCTGTGAGGGGGAATTATCCCCATAGGTGAACTAATTAAATATGTGCAACTATTTGTGGGAGCTACGTACGCACGAGGTGACGGGAGTCCGTGCGTAGCTACTATTATGCTTATGTCTGGGTAGCCTAGGACCCACTAGCATGCTTTACTTGATGTACTTGTAACTTTGTTGATAAAAAAAAACTGTCTAATATCACCGAATTAGTAAATGAATACTTAGGTAGGTTAAACTTCATTATCCTAATCATCTAAAAAGAGAAGTTATCTTTCCCTTGGTTAATATTTCCTGATGAACTCATGATGTATTATTTGAATGTGTGTATCTATATGGGTACTCGAGTCGTAGGTATGATTCGCGAGCGGGGGGTAATAGATGCATCTATGGTTCGAGCCATTCGACCCTTCGGCAGTGCACATTATATTATTGTTATTTCGGGCCGTTTAACCCTCGACATTGCTTGCGCATGATATTTGCTGCGTACTTTATGTGATGTTTAAACTGTTTTTTTGGCCTGGAATTAGAAATTGTTAATTGAAATGACGAAGGTCCTAAAGTTGAAAATTGTGGAAAGAAGTTGTTGTTTCCGATCACTACTTGTTAATTATCTATGATATCCATGCTTAGTGTCACCCTTGATGTCTTATTAAATTGACCCCTAGCAAGTGTCAAATTAGACCTCTCGTCACTACCTCTCCGAGGTTAGGCGGGATACTTACTGAATACACGTTGTTTTCGTACTCATGCTACACTTGATGTGCATTTTTATTCCACAGGTACGTTCATAGCTAGTGGATGTGCTTGACGCAGTGATGTAGCTGACTTGGAGACTTAGACGAGCTGCATCATCCGGAGGCGACCCGCAACCGAAAGAGTCTCCCTCAAATATATTATATTTTTATTTAAAAATTTCCTTGTCTAGCTTGTATTCCTGACAAGTATTGCAGTATATGTAAAATTCTTAGAAATTTGCTCATGCACTTGTGACACCGGATTTTGGGTTATGTTTGGGATTTAATTTATTAAACTGGATTATTTATCTATCGTATTTATTTAACGAGTATTTATTATTTTGTTATGTAATGAAAAGTAACAAATCTCAAACGCTAAAAATAGGAATTTAACTTAACCATTTAATGATTGGCTTGCCTGACGGTGGTGTCCGGCGCCATCACGACCTTATGGATTTTGGATCGTGACAATATCGTATCAGAGCACTAGGTTCCCTCAGGTTTCACGAGTCATGAGCAAGTATAGCAGAGTCTTGCAGGTCGGTATGGAGACGTCTGTACTTATCTTCGAGAGGTTACAGGGCTGTGAGGAGTACTTCCCTTCTTGATTCCTCATCGTGCGATTTGTTTCCTTTAAGGCTTATGCCTATGTTTCTTCCTACTCAATCTTATACGCCGTGAAGCACTTGCTATGAATCGGGAATGGAGGAATTGTAATGGTACCTCAGATGAGGTGCGAGATGTTTCGCCTTGCAAAGTTGATAGGGGCTATTGTCGTTACTCTGCGGAAGGATATTATGTTGTTCATCTCAGTAGATGTGTTTCTGAGGGATTTGAGGCTATGCTCAGGTTGTTATGATTCTTATGATTGGTTATCACACAGTATTGATCTGATGGCAGGAAGCTTGCCCATGTGTTGGGACAATGAATGACTTGAAGGGAGGTCTTCTTAGAGCGTGATTTCGAGATTTCAGTATTTTAGTTCCGGCAGAGGAAAGGCAATTGGACTATAAATGGTCAGGTTTGGGTTGATAAAGTAGTAAGACTTGGTGTTTTTAAGTGAGGTGGAATATTCACCTGAGATGTGATATCGTCGTCTTTGATCGAATAGAATATGTTAAGTTCGTCGGTGCTATAGTTTCTTCGGTTGCATGGGATCAGAGTATTGTGAAGAAGTGTTGAAGAAGCGGTTTTCATAGATCGTGGTGTGTGGTGGTCCAGTATCGAATGAGTATTTCTAATGAAGGCGACTCAAGAAAGACAATCTTCGGAGAGTTTGAAGTCGTGGTGATCTGCTGGTTTAAGTGCTACAGAGAATGATATTGAATTGAGGCAACAATTGGGCAGCATACGATGAAGGAAAACATATGAGAAGTGTCAGGTGGCGGAAATTTCTAAAGGTCAGGTATAAGAAACGGAAGTCAGTTGGTTTCTTAAAGGAATAAGTTCAACTAAAGTGGGAGGGTGGCATCTTAGCATATGAGTTCAGTGGTAAGATAGCTTCCCATTCTGAGGAGAAGTTTGGAGTGATTTGAGAATTTTAGTAGACGGTGATTGGTTCCACGTGCTTAAATTGAAATGTTGGTTATTTCGGCGGAAGGTTGGATACAACAGAGAGGAGTTGTTCGGGATGAAGAAGGATGCAATATGGAGGTAAATTTGAAGATATTGTCGCGCATTTAATAGATGTCCATGAGGAGCGGACAAACTAGTAAAGTTGGTAAATGAAGAAGGGTGTAGGATGGGGTATTGATGTTGTAGAGATTATGAAATACAACGTCGTTGGAAGATGCTAGTTGGTAATTTCCGCAGGAAGGTTATCTCCTGCGAGCAGTTTAGCGGTCGTGTGGTTGGAAAGTTTCTGCGGAGGATTCCAGTGGCTATTCGGTAGGGGCTAAATACGTGAATGATGCTAGAGAATTTGAGTATTCATGAAATGCTAACAGGAGAATTTATAATAAATTGACGGATTGGTTGAGCAAGATCATGTCAACAAAGAAGAAAGGATTTCGGTGGGGTCTAGAGTGGTGCAAGGAGTAGCTTCAAGCTAAGTGGGAGAGTCCCACCGCCTGCAATTGGGTTGCATGATTATCTTCTCATGGGGTTGGGGATTATCGGCGTATTGGAAAGTTATTGCAGCTAAGGGGGAGAGGAGTAAAATGGTAACTGTGCATGGGATTGATAAATGTGTGCAAAAGTTGGCCTTATTGGACCAGGGTTAGGCTTTGGAAGATTCAGAATTTGTGCTTAATGCATAGGCGAGTTATAAGGGTAGTGACTCAGTCAGGTGCTTCATTGAGAGGGTTTTCATGTGCTAGAAGAGCCTTGGAGTTGATTGTGTTCGGGGCTAAGTCAGAGTGGGTGACTCTCAATAGTGGTCCTTATGAATTCGAAAGTTGAGAATGCACTGCTTAAGGGTTTCATGTCCGCAGTATGGCTAAGAGTCGGGGCTTGAAACAGATGGTGATAGGGGGTCCGAAATGTTCCATGATGTTTTCGGTTTGTAGTATAGTATTAGAGGGATGAGAGAAATAAACTCCAGGTTTGGAGAAAGATTATCAGGATTGGTATATCAGTCGAAGATGTGAATGCGCACAAGGAGGGTATGAGACGGTTTGCGGGATTGAGACAGCATGGTCTCGTGAATCAAGGCCACCCGGGATGAGTGAGGATTGAGTTCGCTATGTGTTGTGTTGATACCCAATTTTTCCTCAAATTATTTTAAAAAAATGCCTATATACCTTCAGAATCAGTTTTTATAACAATGGGAATTTTCCCTAATTTTTCCATATTTTTATCAATTTATTTCTAACTTATCCAGTACTTTTATATCCAATAATTAATCATAAATTGCCTTGAAAAGGATTTCAAAATATTTCTTAGCTTAATATAACATTTTTATCCTGATAGGATTTAATTATTTTATAAATTAGCCAATTTGGCACTATTTGGCTATAATTACAACAACCTTGCAATTATAGCCTAATTATACATTTTTATGCTATTTTAACTCAAAAATTAGTTATTTTGTATTTTAAACACTAGTTAATCACCTTAATTTAACCTATTTAGCCTTAATTTCATGTTATATAATTAATATCTATTTTTTATTAATTACTAATCTGATTTTAATGGGCATTTAACAAATAGCCATTTTTAATTTAAATTCTAACTTAAATCAAACCTGGTCCTAACCCAATTAATCTAGCCCAATACCCAAGCCCAATCTCTAAAGCCTACTCGACCCATCATCTGATTGAATCCTAGACGTTGATCAATTTTGATCAACGACCCAAAATCGTCCTTACCTTAATTAGTCCTAGACAACTACCCCCCACCCCACCCCATTCATTTCCCCGCTCAATCGTCTCTCTCTCTCTCTATCTCTGGTTCTCTCTAGAACCTTCTCACCTCCCTCCTCTCCGATGGACTCTGTCCATCTTCTCCGGCCACCTCCCTTGCCGGAAGCCATGGCCTCTCATCATCTCCTAGCATATGCTTCACTTCCACGCCGGTTTGACTCTACCCTGAGGTCCTCAGGTGAACCCGGAGTGGTTCAACTCCCTCTATGGTCTTTCATGCCATTTTCCGGCCATCTCCAGCTACTCGAGTAAGATCTATGACTTTCCAACTAAAATCGGTAACATTTTGAGGTTTTTCTTATCTTTTCTGTGTTCTCTCTGAAACCCTAACTCTTAAAATTTTCCGATTCTTTTAGATCTGTCATAGATCTGTGTATATTGCGAAGTTTTTTTTTTGCATGTTTCCTTCAAAAACCTTCCTTTTTTAATGTTTCTTCATCTCGAAATTAGGGTTTCATAACCCCTCTTTCAAAAACAAGTTTTTCTTCTGCTTTTAGTATCATTCTATTATTATTACTATGTTTTAACGATCTATTCTAAGTTTTCCTTTCATTTGACTTATTATGTTGAAACCCCTAGGTTTCTTAGATTCTGAGTCTCTCTTTGACTGATATGTTCGTTTAATCTGTATGAACTCTTGTTTCTCATAAACATTTTAAGTTTTCTGTGGTTTTTACCCTACTTTTCTTATTAGGGTTCCCGATTTAGTTTTCTTCTGCTTGTATCATGATCGCTTGTTAATCGGTTTAGTCATTTACTGTGTGCTATTATTGACTCCCTGATTCTATGTGATTCTTTACTTTGCTATGCTTTTTACTTGCCTATTATTTGTTTAATTCGTGTTATTCTTAGTCGAATCCCTGATTCTCTAGGATTGGTGTCCTTCACTGATCCCCTATGGTAATACCTTACTGATTTACAACCTTTAAGATATTTCCTTGCCTTATTTGTGGTCAACTATGCTATCACACGGATCCTTATGCTATTTCCTTAACTAAGATCTTCTGAACCTAATCTCAATTATATACTTGTATTGGGTTGGAATTGTTTCCTTATATGTTATATGCATGGGAACTTTCCTTATATGTTATTTGCCTACTAACCGTTTGAATTCAACCCCCTCAATTAAGGGATACCTATGCTGATTTTACACTGTTTGAATATTCCTTCAAGATATATATGGTCCTTTCCCTTATTTGTTACTGACCGTTTGAATAACTCCCTTAATTATGGGAGTACTTGGGATGATTTCGCTCTGATTGATACTAAGCTCCATAATTGTTGATTGATTTTGATTTTTACCTTATTTTTAACTCAGCTTTCAAAACTATATATATGCATACTCTTCTCTCATTAAAGGAGACGAACGAGAACTGTTCAATAATTCTCTCACAACTAAAATCTCTCTATTCTCTCTTCTGTGGTACTTGCTATTCTTCTAAGTTAGTAGGCTGCAAGCCAAGGCTAACTATTGTGCATCTCCTACTTCCTGCTTTGTGTTACTAGTTTCTTCACTTCACTGGTATGTCTTAATTAGAGTTCCAGTCTTCAAACCAACATGTTTCTATTACTGTTTCAATTCATTGTGTTCCTGATGTGTTTCTATCTATTGTTCTGCTGTTCAACATGTAATTAGAATCTTTGTTGTATCTAGTATGTTAAGTTGTCCTATTCCTATGTGAATCTCCATGCCTATGTTTGTACATTAGTTTGCTCAGGGCATCTTCTACTGCCGTAAGCTGTTTGATGCTATGTCTAGTCTGATCTTGTACCATGTTGTATCCCCAATCCCCTGAATCCTTATGAACTTCTAATTGTATGCTACATGCTTGCCCTCACATGCTTTGTATTTGTCCCTCAAATCCCATTACCCCTGCTTGTGGTTGTTGGACTATTCTTGGTCTTTTGTGTGATACTGGACTTGTTTTGGTCCTGACATTGATATTCATGCTCTTTCAAATTATTTTCATCAGTTAAACTTTTGTTATGAAAACTATTTCAATTAAATCATTTCTTCAAAAACTGTTTTCCTACTCAAAGTTTTCAAACTTTGTCAAGCACTCTCACTCTACTCTTAGACCTCTTAAGTTCTTCCCCTTTGTGTGAGCATTGCTTTTGGACCCTTGATCTCCCTCTGAACTTTGACACACTAAGGCTGGATATTCCACACTGCACTTACTCTATCTTGGCTATGAAATCTGGGTGTGAGCACTGCCCAGGATCCCTTGAGATCCTTAGGGAACTCTGACACACCCGGATTATGAGAAAGGCTGTGAAACAATACTTGGCATTGAGAACATGGAGATCTGGGCCTATACTGTAGGCTCCCTATAGTTAACTTCTTATTTTCTTGTATTTTAGTTATGTAACTCATATCCCATGGTCTGTATTAATTATTTGTAAAACAACTCTGGGGATGGATAGTGAAATGGGAGGGTGATATGCATGTCGTAGAATAATCAAGGGTAGAAACCATGCTTTCCTAGGTTTACTTTCTCTATGCGCAATAGCAACCATGTTTAGATACAACATATGCCAAGCATGCCACGCATTAGATATCATGCTATATCGGATCCATATATACTATTTTCAGCATCTCATCATCACTTAGAAATCCTGCCTCTAAGGTAAATAATGACATGAAACAAAATAATGTGATTCTGTCCTATATGCATCTTACACGACCTAAAAAACATTCATAAAGCTTGCTATAAAAAAATGTGTTAACGTCAGTTGTTATTCATGCTGTCACCATGTTCTACACTTAGAAAACCTGTTCTAAGGTAAACAACATTAAAACTGCCGCCTATGTTTATTCTGAAGCTACGCATAACGGATGTGATTTTGTGTGCATTTAGAAACCCTGTTTTAGAAATTGCATACGCATCATTCTGCATTAGATATCATGTTCTAGGATCGCACTCGCTTAATTACAAATTGGTCTAAATATTGATGCATAAAATTGTCGCCCTGTTCTAACAATTGGTAATCAATTCCTCTATGTTCTACAACACTTAGAACTGCATGTCTTTGGGTATGACAACTCTAAAACTGTTAACAATGCTGAACAACTGTTGTATATTAACCCACGCCTAGGCAAACCTTAGGTAATCAACTTAAATAACTTGTGACTATTGTTTAACTATTAGCATGTTTAAAACCAGTAGGCAAAACTGATTAGGACTTCCTCTCTGAGTTATGTAATAAATCTGACTATGTTGTTATCACTTAGATACCATGCCTAGGATCCGAAATTCGACCTTAATTGTGTATGAGTCATGCTGTTTATGTGTACTAATTGTGGAGGTGTACCTGAGCCTTCTATGTGTTTTCCATGCTCCCTTTTAATTGAAGTCCTATCTGTTTTATTGTATGTCGCCTTAGTATTTTTATCTTTAAAACCTGAGGGTCTGCCTAGAACCTCCCTTGTAGGATAGAATTCCTAAATTCCTCCGGGGCTGATAGGAAGGGACGAGTAACAACATGCAATAGAGGTCATGACCAACACTCGCTTTAATTACCTTCATGGGGTGGGAAAGGGTAGATATAGATATGATGACCAGTGCGCTAATACCACGTTTAGCCTCTCTTTGAGGAGTGTCATACCGGGTATTGCATTGATGTGATCCATATTACAAATAAACCTAGGATATCTTTACTTGACATACATGCTTAGACCATAATTCAGAATCTAGCCTTTTATTTAATTGTTTCTAAACCTATGTGTACTTAGACTTAAATCCCTTATTATTTGAACCATATTTGTTTATTTGCTAATTGTACAAAATTCACAAAAGCTATTTGGCCGGGAACCACACTTGTGGATCCTGATGGGTGCCTAACACCTTCCCCTTAGGATAATTTCAAGCCCTTACCCTGTCTCTGGTTATCAAACGTAGTTATAAATGAACCCCCCTAGGTGCCCTAACACACCTCAAAATCTTTAGGTGGCAACTCTTCAAAAAAATACAAACCCCTTTCCCAAAAGGAACGAGTTGTCTCAACCAATTTCATAAACCCTTTCAAACAGGGCCCCCCGAAAGGAGTTCCTGGGGGAAAACAAAGGGGGCGCGACATGTTGAATGGAGTTACTATTATTTCTAAGGCAATTAAGGATAATTAAAAGAAGATAAATTGGTTAGACATGTTGAGATGGCACATTCACGGCAGTGATCAGTTCCTTCAATGTGATTAAGTTACGCATGTGGTTTGTGCCGGCGTGTGCGAGGCTTGTCGGCCGCCGTAATAGATTTTAATTGGAAGCATTCAAGTATTATGGCTTGTCAGGTGTAGACGGATCCCGGAAGGATCATGGGGGTATAGACTATTCCATGAGGATTTGCTTGTCTTGTGATTACGAGAATTCACTCGTGTGTTGTTATGGTTCTCTTGAATTGAGGTAAGTAAAAGGTTTCTATGTGAGGAAGTGTTCACCCTATTAGTGGTTCAGGAGTTATGATGGAATTCCTGTGCTACCTCATATTGGCATGTTAGGTGCAGTAAGAAGCACGGAATTGGAAGTAAGGATCAAGATTGCGGTTTTGACAAGGATGTCAGCTGGTGTTGTCTTCAGCGTCACCTGAGATCGGTGTTTGGTAAAAGAGGCTTGCACCCTAGTTATGGGTTCTTGAGTTGTTTTACAGCATTAGTGTGGTCGGTGGTATGGATGTGCAGACTTGTTACCTTGTGTGGAAGGACGTGGGAGCATGACCATGGGAAAATCGTATGAGTGTGACATGTAGTCACTTAATTGATTGATGATTCAGACCGAGTATAAAGAAGTGTAATGTTTATTATTTGAGAATTTATGCCTGGAAGGTGTTCAGTTCATTTGGTTGTGGATTGTGGGGTGTTGTCTCGGCTATGATGGTTGTTCTTGCGTGTTTTGAGAAGAAGTGGGTTACTATGGACCCAAGTAAGGCTATCAGCCTAGTTCAGTGCGAGCGGAATCGTCCTGAGGGTTGTGAAAGGATCCAAATATGGTTGTGGGCTCCATGTGAATCAAGTGTGTTCATTTCAGCAGGGTGCTTCTCAATGAGGGGTGTTGGAATATCAGATGTTGTTCCGTCTTCGTCCAATTCATGTAATATTATGATTGTGCCGTGTGGTGGCTGTCATTTTTTGAGGTGATGAAGGGTGGTCACGTGGCTGATCGGCAGCAGGTTCTTGTTTGTGTAGGAGAAAGGGGGTGTCGCTGGTGGAGGTGAAAGAGGCGGTGGCATGAACGACTTTCTGGCCAGGGAGGTCGATGACTGCTGGTGTTGTGGTGGTCTTTGGGTGGTGAGGGTGTCGGCAGCTAGGGGCTTAGACGTGAGGGTGACGGCCGGGTTTGGAGGGTGTGGTGAAGTTTTGGCGGCGGGAGAGTGGTGTCACGACCCGAAATTCTCACTGTCGGGACCGTGATGGAGTCTAAAGTTGAACCCCCTAGACAAGCCAACGTATTTAATCATATTTATTAAAACCTTTATTATAAAATAAGAACAAGTGGAATACAACTTTTTCAATAAATAAAAGCTCTAACTGAGATTAGAATAAAGAAAATACATAATTAAATTCACAAGCTTAACAAAATACTCAATTTAGCCAACCCGGATCTTTGGAGTCACAACTCACGGACGGTCTAAGAATAGTACACAAAATAGTCTGAAAGAAATAATACATATGTGTTTCTGAAGTACTAAAATCAAAAATAAAAATGGAGTAGGGAAGGGGACGCCAAGGCCTGCGGACGCCTGCAGGTCTACCTCAGTGTCTCCGGTGGACTGAAGGAAGCCTCCTTGATCAATATCCACAAGGTCCTAAACCGGGGTCTGCACAACATAAAGATATGCAGGTGTAGTATCAGTACAACCGACCCCATGTACTGAGTAAGTGTCGAGCCTAACCTCGGCAAAGTAGTGACGAGGCTAGGACACAACAAGTAATATCACCTGTGCAGTTTAAGAACATATAAAAGAAAATAACGACAGGAAGTAAACAGTTAAGTAAAAAAACAGGGCTAAAACATGCTGCGGAAAAGGGGTAGCAATTACTAAAATAATGGAACAAGGCTACAATTTAGATATCAAAATAATAACAGGAACTAACAACACCGAACAAACAAGTAAATAGAAACGTCACGGCATGTCCCCTCGTGATAAAGTATCATAAACACGGCACGGAATGTCCCCTCGTGCTAACACATCATAATCACGGCACGGAATGTCCCCTCGTGCAAAAATATCATCAACACGGCACGGAATGTCCCCACGTGCTAAAATATCATAATCACGACACGGAATGTCCCCTCGTGCATAAACAACATAAACATGGCACGGAATGTCCCCTCGTGCATAAACAACATAAACATGGCACGGAATGTCCCCTCGTGCATAAACAACATAAACATGGCACAGAATGTCCCCTCGTGCATAAACAACATAAACATGGCACAGAATGTCCCCTCGTGCATAAAAAAACATAAACATGGCACGGAATTTCCCCTCGTGCATAAACAACATAAACATGGCAAGGAATGTCCCCTCGTGCATAAACAACATAAACAACAGTTTGGCAAGAAAGTCAACAATAAGAAACCATAAATGTAAAGGAACAATCAACAGGAATATCACCGTCCCGGCAAGGGACTCAGCTATAACCAATCCTACACAAGTGTATAATTTAACAAACTATTTCTCAACCAATAAAATATGCAACAGTATTCAAACCAAGAATTTTCCTCAAATGAATAACTGCCAAATTGATATTAAATCCATAACACAATAAACCTCGATAAAAATCACATAATTACTCATAATCGACTCACGGGCATGCTGACCACAACATATATGTACTCGTCACCTCACCTATACATTGGACATGGAATAAACATGTAGCAAATAAGACTGAAAACCTATTCCTTCAAGCTAAGGTTAGGCCAAACACTTACCTCGACTTCCACGGACAAAATCACGCCTCAATCAATGCTTTTCCTTTTGAACCTGACTCCGAACCAATCATATCTAGACATAATTGACTCAATAACATCAATAATGCTAAACAATTCAATTCCAATGATTAATTATAGACTTTCTAACATTCTTCCCAAAAATCCAAAATTCGACCCCGGACCTGCTTGGTCGAAACACGATGTTCGGACCAAAAACCCGATCACCCATTCCCCCACGAGCCCGAATATGTAATTTGTTTTGAAATCCGACCCCAAAATGAGGTCTAATTTTGAATTAATCAAAAATCCATAACTCTACCCAAATCCCCAATTTTCTAGCATTAAAACCCTAGGATTCTTGAAGATAGTTGATGAAAAGCATTAGAAAGCTGAAGGAAATTAGTTAATGAACACTTACCTATGACTTGGGAAGAAAATCTCTTGAGAAAATCGCCCTAGGTCTTCTATTTTTGTGAAAAAGTTGAAGAAGAAACGTCTGAAGTTTGTTTTTAAAAACATCACTGCTCGACTCTCGCAGTTGTGGGAAATTGATCGCACCTGCGGAAGAAGGACAGGCCCACAGGGTGCCGCACCTGCGGAATGATATCCGCTCCTGCGGAACCACTTCTGTGGAGAATGGTCCGCATCTGCGAGAAGGACCACACCAGCGGACACAGAAGCGCGCCTGCGGTCTCGCACCTGCGGCCCTAGGCTCGCAGGTGCGGGCACGGCAGAACTGGTGCACCAACAGTGATTTTCCAAGTTCAAACACACCGAAACCTACAGGAAACTCGCATGAGCCCTCGGGGCTCCAAACCAAATATGCACACAACCTCAAAAACATCCTACAGACTTATTCGTGCGATCAAATCGCCAAAATAACATCATAAACAACGATTTAAACCCCAAAATCAATGAAATTTTCTCAAAACTTCAAAAACTTCCAAACTTTGAATTTATGGTCCGAATCACGTCAAATGACTCCCGTTTCTTACTTAACTTTACATATATGACATAAATAATATATCGAACCTGTACCGGGCTCCGAAACCAAGATACAGTCCCGATACCACAGATTTCACATATAATTACTCTTTCAAAAATCTCTTATATTTTCAGAAAATAATTTTTTTTTAAAATTCATTTCTCGGACTTGTGACCTTGAAATTCGATTCCGGGCATATGCCCAAGTCCCATATTTTTCTACGGACCCTCCGAGATAGTCAAATCACGGGTCCGGGTCTGTTTACCAAAAATGTTGACCAAAGTCAACTTAGCTCAAATTTCAAATTCAAACTTATCTTTTTTATCAGTTTTTCACATAAAGGCTTCCCAGCTACACGCCCGGGCTGCGCATGCAAATCAAGGTGAGATATAAGGAGGCTTTCATGACCTCGGAACACAGATTTAGCTAGAATTACATGGGATGACCTTTTGGGTCATCACAATCTCCACCTCCAAAACAAACTTTTGTCTTCGAACGGACATAGAAAGGGAATTGAATCAGGGAAAAGATGGGGATATCTGCTCTGCATATCGGACTCGGACTCCCAGGTAGCTGCCTCAACAGGATGACCTCTCCACGGAACACGAACCAAAGGATAACTCTTCGATCTCAACTGACGAACCTGCCGAGCTAATATGGTTATCGACTCCTCCTCATAAGACAAATACTTGTCCAACTGGACACTGCTGAAGTCTAGCACATGAGAGGGATCAGCGAGATACTTCTGAAGCATAGATACATGAAACACCAGATGCACGACTGATAAACTCGGTGGCAAAGCAAGTCTGTAGGCCACCTCTCCTACCTTCTCAAGAATCTCAAAGGGACCAATGTACCTAGGGCTCAACTTGCCCTTCTTTCCGAACCTCATCACGCCCTTCATGGGCGACACCCGAAGCAATACCCGTTCTCCTACCATGAATGCCAAACCACGAACTCTGCGGTCTGCATAACTCTTCTGCTTGGACTGAGCTGTACGGAGTCTATCCTGAATGATCTTCACCTTATCCTAGGCATCCTGTACCAACTCTGAACCCAACAACCTAGCCTCCCCCAACTCGAACCACCCAACTGGCAACCGACATCGCCTACCATACAACGCCTCATAAGGAGCCATCAGAATGCTCGACTAATAGGTGTTGTTGTAGGAAAACTCAGCTAAAAGCAAAAACATGTCCCATGAACCTCCAAAGTCAATAACACATGCCCGTAACATATCCTCCAAGATTTGAATGGTACGCTCGGACTGTCCGTCCATCTGAGGATGAAACGTTGCGCTCAACTCAACCCGTGTTCCCAACTCACGCTGAAATACTCTCCAGAAGTGGGAGGTAAACTGAGTACCTCAGTAAGATATGATGGACACGGGCACACTATACAGGCGAACAATCTCCCTGATGTAGATCTTTGCCAATCTCTCCGAAGAATACGAAATTGATACTGAAATGAAGTGTGCTGACGTGCTCAGCCCATCCTATGAGTCCGTGGGAGTCCAACTACAAAATCCATGGTGATACGCTCCCCTTTCACTCGGGAATCTCAATCTGCTGCATCAAACCACCGGGTCTCTGGTGCTCGTACTTAACCTGCTGACAGTTCAAGCACCGTGCTACATAGGCCACAATATCTTTCTTCATCCTCCGCCACCAATAATGCTGCCGCAAATCCTGGTACATCTTTGCGGCGCCCGGATGAATGGAATACCGGGAACTATGGGCCTCCTACAAAATCAACTCACGAAGTCCACCAACATCAGGCACACAAATACAGCCCTGCATCCTCAGGACCCCATCATCATCAACTGTAACCTGCTTGGCACCTCCGTGCCAAACCGTATCCCTAAGGACACATAAATGACGATCATCATACTGCCGGTCCCGAATACGGTCAAACAATGAAGAACGAGCCGCAGTATAAGCCAAAACACTTCCAGTCTCAAAAACATGCAATCCCGTGAACCGATTGGCCAAAGCCTGAACATCTAAATCAAGCGGTCACTCCCCGACCGGAATATAAGCAAGACTACCCATGCTGACTGACTTCCGGCTCAAAGCATCGACCACCACATTGGCCTTCCCCGGATGATATAAGATGGTAATGTCATAGTCTTTCAACAACTCTAGCCATCTTCTCTGCCTTATATTCAACTCTTTCTGCTTGAACAGATATTGCAAACTCTTATGATCTGTGAACACCTCAAATGACACACCATACAAATAATGCCTCCAAGTCATCAACCCGTGGACAATGGCTGCTAACTCCAAATCATGAATTGGATAGTTCTTCTCATGAAACTTCAACTGACGTGAAGCATAATCTATAACCTTGCCATCTTGCATTAGCACTGCACCAAGTCCAACCCGTGAAGCATCACAATACACAGTATATGACCCTGAACTTGTGGGCAAAACTAACATCGATGTCGTGGTCAAGGCTGTCTTGAGCTTCTGAAAGCTCGCCTCACACTCATCTGACAACCTGAATTGGGCACCCTTCTGAGTCAACCTGGTCATCGGGGCTGCAATAGATGAAAAACCCTCCACAAACCGACGATCATAGCCTGCTAAGCCCAAGAAACTTCGAATCTCTGTAGAAGTGGTGGGTCTAGGCCAATCTCTGACTGCTGAAATCTTCTTAGGATCCACCTGAATACCCTCGGCCGACACAACATGGCCCACAAATGCAACCGAACTCAACAAGAACTCACACTTCAAAAATTTGGCATACAACTGACTGTCCTTCAGAGTCTGGAGGACGACTCGAAGGTGCTGCTAGTGCTCCTCTCGACTGCGGGAGTAAACCAAAATATCGTAATGAAGACAATCACGAACAAATCCAAATAAGTCCTGAACACTCGGTTCATCAACTCCATAAAGGCAGCTAGGGCATTTGTCAACCTAAACGACATTACCAAGAACTCATAATGATCATACCGAGTGCGAAAGGCTATCTTAGGGACATCAGATGCCCTAATCCTTAACTGATGGAAACCAGATCTCAAATCCATCTTTAAAAATATTGTGGCACCCTGAAGCTGGTCAAACAAATCATCAATCCTCGGCAAAGGATACTTATTCTTAATAGTAACCTTGTTCAATTGCTGGTAATCAACACACATTCTCATTGTGCCATCTTTCTTCTTAACAAACAACACTGGCGCACCCCAAGGAGAAACACTAGGCTTAATAAAGCCTTTGGCTAGCAAATCCTGTAACTGATCATTCAACTCTTTTAACTCTGGCGGGGCCATACGATATAGCAGGGTAGAAATGGGCTGAGTGCCCGGAGCCAAGTCAATGCAAAAGTCAATATCCCTGTCGGGTGGCATACCCGGCAGGTTAGTAGGGAATACCTCTGGAAACTCACGAACAATGGGCACAGACTCCATAGGAGGAAACTCGGCACTAGAATCACGAACATAAGCCAAATAGGTCAAACCTCTTCTCGACCATGCACCGAGCCTTCATATATGAGATAACTCTGCCGGAAGAATGACCAGGAGTCCCCCTCCACTCCAATCGGGGTACCCCCGGTAAGGCTAAGGTCACAGTCTTGGCGTGACAGTCCAGAATAGCATGATAGGGAGATAACCAATCCATCCCCAAAATGACATCGAAATCAACCATATCAAGAAGTAAAAGATCAACACGGGTCTCAAGACCACCAATAACTACTACACATGACCGGTAGACTCGATCAACCACAATAGAATCACCCACCGGTGTAGACACATATACATGAGTACTCAGGGAATCATGGGGCATAATAATATAAGGAGCAAAATATGAGAACACGTAGGAAAAGGTGGACCCCGGATCAAACAACACTAAAGCACCTCTGCTACAAACTGAAACCGTACTTGTAATGATTGCATCGGAGGCCTCAGCCTCAGGCCTGGCGGGAATAACATAGCATCGGGGCTGAGCCCCACCAATCTAAACATTCCTGGGTCGTCCTACTGCGGGCTGACCTCTACCCCTCATAGCTTGTCCTCCACCTCTAACTGTCTGGCCTCCACCTCTGGCACCTCGACCTCTACCCCTAGCTGGATGAGGGGGCGAGGGTGCACTTGGTGCAGGAATCATAGCACGGGAACCCTGATACTGAGAACCACCAGAACCTCAGGGGAAAAACCTGGAAATGTTCCCCATACCACCACAAGTATAACAAGATCTATGATGATGCGACTGTTGGCCTTGAAACTATCCTTGTCGACTAAAATAACCACCCTGGAAGCTCTGAAGTGGCGGTGCACTGATAGGAGCCGATGGTGCACAGCGAGATACTTGAAGTGCCGACTGGAATGGTCTAGGAGGATGACCTCTACCAAAGGAATCTCTGCCTCCAGATGAGGCACCACCGAATCAACCGAAATGACGAGGTCTCTTGTCAGACCCCTGACCACTGCCCTATGATTATACCATCTCAATCCGCCTGGCCACATTGGCCGCCTCCTGAAATGAAATATCAGTACCTGTCTCTCTGGCCATATGTAGCCTAATCGGCTGAGCTAACCCCTCAATAAACCACCTCACTCTCTCTCGATCAGTGGGGAGTATCATGATAGCATGTCGGGCCAAAGTGATAAACCGGGTCTCATACTGGGTGACTGTCATAGAGATCTGCTGGAGACGCTCGAAATGCCTCTGAAGATCCTCTATCTGGGTAACTGGTAGAAACCTCTCCAAGAATAACTCGGAGAACTGAGCCCAAGACAAGGGCAGAGATCCAGCTGGCCTGGTCAAGCAATAGTCCCTCCACCAAGTCTTGGCGGTACCAGAAAGATGGAATATAGCAAAGTCGACCCCGTTTGTCTCCACGATCCCCATGTTCCGAAGAACCTCATAGAAACTATCTAAGTAATCCTAGGGATCCTCTGATGGTGCACCACTGAAAGTAGTAGGAAACAACTTGGTGAACTGATCCAATCTCCGTAAAGCGTCAGCAGACATAACTCGGTGAACCGTCTGGATTTGAGAAGCTAACTGCTCTGGTGTGCGGGTGGCAGGAGTCTGGGCCCCTCCCCCAGCGTGAGAGACTGCTGGTGCTGTAGGAAGTAGATCGTCCTAAGACACGCTCTCCATAAGGCCTACTAAGCAGACCAGAGCGTCCTGAAGTACCGGGGTGGCAATGAACCCCTCTAGGACCTGAGCTGGTCCAACTGGAACTGTCTGAGCAGGAACCTCACTGTACTTGTGGGTCCTCTACTAGGGCTGCTGCTCTGGGTTGAGCCCTACCCCTGCCTCGGCCTCTATCACAGCCTCGGCCTCGTCCTCGGCCTCTATCACAGCCTCGGCCTCGTTCTCGGCCCCTCGTAGGAGCTGCAACTGGAGGATCGGGCTGCTGATCGGTAGATGAGGAAGCACGCGTTCTCGCCATCTGCGAGAGAATAGAATAGAACTCAATAGCATTTAGAATTCAAATCGCACGACAGAGATGAATAGATGTGAAGTTATTCCTAACTTTACAGCCTCTAGGGGATAAGTACAGACGTCTCCGTACCGATCCCTCAAACTCTACCAAGTTTTTCTGTGAATTGTGAGACCTAGGCAACCTAGTGCTCTGATACCAATTTGTCACGACCTGAAATTCCCACCATCGGGACCGTGATAGAGTCTAACGTTGAACCCGCTAGACAAGCCAACGTATTTAATCATATTTATTAAAACATTTATTATCAAATAAGAACAAGTGGAATGCAACTTTTTCAATAAATAAAAGGTCTAACTGAGATCAGAATAAAGAAAATACATAATTATATCCACAAGCTTAACAAAATACTCAATTTTGCCAACCCGGATCTTTGGAGTTACAACAGACGGACGGTCTAAGAATATTACACAAAATAGTTTGAAAGAAATAATACATATGTTTCTGAAGTACTAAAATCAAAAACAAAAATGGAGTAGGGAAGGGGACGCCAAGGCCTGCGGACGCCTGCAGGTCTACCTCAGTGTCTCCGGTGGACTGAAGGAAGCCTCCTCGATCAGTGTCTACAAAGTCCTGTACCCGGGTCTGCACCACATAAAGATATGCAAGTGTAGTATCAGTACAACAGACCCCATGTACTGAGTAATTTTCGAGCCTAACCTCGGCAAAGTAGTGACGAGGCTAGGACACGAAAACTAATATCACCTGAGCAGTTTAATAACATATAAAAGGAAATAACGACAGGAAGTAAGCAGTTAAGTACAAAAACGGGGAAAAACATGCTGGGGAAAAGGGGTAGAAATTACTAAAAAGTGGAACAAGGCGACAGTTAAGATATCAAAATAATAATAGGAATTAACAACACCGAACAAACAAGTAAATAGAAACGGCACGACATGTCCCCTCGTGCTAAAGTATCATAAACACGGTACGGAATGTCCCCTAGTGCTAACACATCATAATCACAGCACAGAATGTTCCCTCGTGCATAAATATCATCAACACGGCACGGAATGTCCCCTCGTGCGAAAACATCATAATCGCGGCACAGAATGTCCCCTCGTGCATTAACAACATAAACATGGCACAGAATGTCCCCTCGTGCATAAACAACATAAACATGGCACAAAATGTCCCATCGTGCATAAACAACATAAACATGGCACGGAATGTCCCCTCGTGCATAAACAACATAAACATGGCACAAAATGTCCCATCGTGCATAAACAACATAAACATGGCACGGAATGTCCCCTCGTGCATAAACAACATAAACATGGCATGAAATGCCCCCTCGTGCATAAACAACATAAGCAACAGTTTGGCAAGAAAGTGAACAATAAGAAACCATAAATATAAAGGAACAATTAACAGGAATATTACCGTCCCGGCAAGGGCCACAACTATAACCAATCCTACACAAGTGTATAATTTAACAAAATATTTCTCAACCGATCAAACACAAAAGAGTATTCACAACCAAGAATTTCCTTCAAATGAATAACTGCCAAATTGATATTAAATCCATAACACAATAAACCTCGATAAAAATCACATAATTACTCATAATCGACTCACGGGCATGCTTGACCACAACATATAGGTACTTGTCACCTCACCTATACATTGGACATGGAATAAACATGTAGCAAATAAGACTCAACACCTATTCCCTCAAACTAAGGTTAGGCCAAACACTTACCTCGACTTCCACGGACAAAATCACGCCTCAATCACCACTTTTCCTTTTGAATCCCACTCCGAACCAATTGTATCTAGACATAATTGACTCAATAACATCAATAATGCTAAACAATTCAATTCCAATGCTTATTTATAGACTTTCTAACATTCTTCCCAAAAATCCAAAATTCGACCCCGGGCCTGCTTGGTCAAAACACGAGGTTCAGACCAAAACCCGATCACCCATTCCCCCACGATCCCGAATATGTAATTTGTTTTGAAATCCGACCCCAAAATGAGGTCTAATTCCCAATTAATCAAAAATCCCTAACTCTACCCAAATTCCCAATTTTCTACCATTAAAACCCTAGGATTCTTGAAGATAGTTGATGAAAACATTAAAAAGTTCAAGGAAATTAGTTAATGAACACTTACCTATGATTTGGGAAGAAAATATCTTGAGAAAATTGCTCTAGGTCTTCTATTTTTCTGAAAAAGTTGAAGAAGAAACGTGTGAAGTTCGTTTTTAAAAACTTCACTGCTCGACTCTTGCACCTGCGGTGCTTGGGTCGCACCTGCGATCTCGCAGTTGCGGGAAATTGATCGCACCTGTGCAAGAAGGACATGTCCACAGGGGGCAACACCTGCGGAATGATATCCACTCCTGCGGAACCGCTTCTGCGGAGAAGGGTCCGCATCTGCGAGAGGGACCGCACCTGAGGACATAGAAGAGCGTATGCGGTCTCGCACCTACAGCCTCAGGCTTGCAGGTGCAGGCACACCAGAACGTGCACCAGCAGTGATTTTCCAAGTTCAAACAACCCGAAACCTACCCGAAACTCACCCGAGTCCTCGGGGCTCCAAACCAAATATGCACACAACCTCAAAAATATCCTACGAACTTATTCGTGTGATAAAATCGCCAAACTAACATCATAAACAACGATTTAAACCCCAAAATCAATGAAATTTTCTCAAAACTTCAAAAACTTCCAAACTTTGCATTTATGGTCCGAATCACGTCGAATGACTCCTGTTTCTTACCAAACTTTACAGATATGACACAAAAATAATATATCGAACCTGTACCGGGCTCCGGAACCAAGATGCATGCCCGATACCACAGATTCCACATATAATTACTCTTTCAAAAATCTCTTATATTTTCAGAAAATAATTTCTTTTACAAATTCATTTCTCGAACTTGGGACCTCGGAATTCGATTCCGAGCATACGCCCAGGTCCCATATTTTCCTACGGACCCTCCGGGGCCGTCAAATCATGGTCCGGGTCTGTTTCCAAAAATGTTGACCAAAGTCAACTTAGCTCAAATTTCAAATTCAAACGTATCATTTTTATCAGTGTTTCACATAAATTCTTCCCGGCTACACATCCGGGCTGCGCACACAAATCGAGGTGAGATATAAGGAGGCTTTCATGACTTCGTAACACAGATTTAGCTAGAATTATATGGGATGACCTTTTGGGTCATTACTAGTGGTCCTTGTGGTAGGGGAGGAAGAAGAGGCAGCGATGGGGAAGCTCCTTTTGGTGAAGAAGAAGGATTTGTTCCGTTTTTTCTTGCTTCTAAGATTGTGTGTTGAAGGTTGAAGAGTGTAGGTTAATTTAGAGTCAAGTATTGGGCCATCCAGATTGGGCCTTAATTTTACAATTTTTGAAATTTTGATTAAAACAATATATCAATTTCATTCCTAAAATAGTATCATAAAAAATATAAACACAATCCTAATTAATTAAAATAACTATATTATGACGTGAAACAATTTTTTGGTATTTTCAAGGATTATACTAAAATAAAAAATGGAATAGTTAATGGATCTATACCCTAGACAGCTTTTATGTTTTTCTTAATTCATCGTCCTTTATACAGTAAAATGTCTAGAGAGTTTTGTGAGGTCCTATAAAAGTATGTCGGTTATTGCATTATACTTCCACTCAGTGCCTTAGGCCCCTAAGTTTTGGGGCCCCATTTTTTACAAATAATAGGTTATAGGTATATAAAAAATAATATTTAGTACTTTAAATACAAAAGTAGAATTTTTAATATAAAAGGAAAGAAAGCTCTTTAGGTAAAAAAAAATTTTGTAATAATTTGACTTACTTAAACATGGGTAGATGAATAGTTTTTCCAACGTTTTGAGGTCGTGAAAACCTTCTTTTATCTCACCTCGATGTGCGTGCGCAGTCCGGGCGTATAGCCGAGAAGCCGTTACATGAAACACTGATAAAAATGATGATTTTATATTAATTATTTGAATAAAGTTGACTTTGGTCAACATTTTCGGTAAACGGATCCGTACCCATGATTTGTTAGTCCCGGAGGGTCCGTAGGAAAATATGGGACTTGGGCGTATGCCCGAAATCGAATTCTGAGGTCCCAAATCCGAGAAATGAATTTTTAAAGAAAATTATTTTCTGAAAAATATAAAGGTTTTTGAAAATAAAATTCTATGTGAAACATCGATGCCGTATTATGGTTTCGGAGCCCGGTACATGTTCGATATGATTTATATGTGTTATCTGTGAAATTTGGTAAGAAACGGAATCCGTTTGACGTGATTCGGGCCTTAAATGCAAATTTGAAGTTTTAAGAAGTTTTGAAATATTTCATTGATTTTGAGGTTTAATTCGTTAGTTTTGATGTTAGTTTGGTGGTTTTATTACACGAATAAGTCTGTAGTATGTTTACGAGGTCGTGTGCATAATTGGTTTGGAGCCCCAAGGGCTCGGGTGAGCTTTGGATAGGCGTCGGGGTGTAATATTTAGGAAATTCTGCTGTAAAATAGCTGGTTTCTGGTGTTCGGTGTTTTACTCTTCGCGATCGCGGTTCAACCCATGTGATCGCGATGAGAAGTTTGGGCTAGGATTAAAATAACCCTACGCGAACGCGGGGCCTTAGACGCGAATGCGGAGATTGAGGGGGGAAAGCTCTACGCGAACGCGTAGGTCCTCACGCGATCCCATAGTGCAAGGGGACCTGGGGGAGGGTAGCGCTGGGACCCTGCACAAACGCGTCCACAAGATCGAGAACGCGTAGGGTAAGGGGGTGCTGGGTGGTAATTAACACTACGCGAACGCGTAGGCTATATAACTCAAGCCTTCGTGAACGCGGCCTGGGGCCCGCGAATGCGAAGAGCAATTTTGCCCAGCTATATTATTTCAAAAACAACACATTACGGGATTTACACCATTTTTTTCATAAACTTCTTCTTCTCCAAACCTCTTGGGGGACTTTTGAACAGAAATTTCACCATAGCTTCATAGGTATGTAATCCTAACTTCGTTTTCTTCCATTTTTATCAACACCCATTAGATTCTAGGCCTAAAAATAGATTTAGGGTAGAAAATTGGGGATTTGGGTAGAGTTAGGGCTTTTTGATTATTTGGGAGTTTGACCTCGTTTTGGGCTCGGATTTCAAAATGAATTATATATTTTTCGGTCTCGTGGGTGAATGGGTGATCGGAGTTTGGTCCGAACCTCGTGTTTTGACCAAGCGGGCTCGGGGTCGAATTTTTGGTTTTTGGGAAGAATGTTGGGAATTCTATAATTAAGCATTGGAATTGAATTGTTTAGCATTTATTGATGTTATTGGGTCAATTATGTCTAGATACGAACGATTTGCGGGTTCGAAAGGAAAAGCAGTGCTAGAGGCTTGATTTGGATTCTTGGAGTCGAGGTAAGTATTTGGCCTATCCTTAGCTTGAGGGAATATGTGTTGAGTCATATGTGCTACGTGTTTATCCCATGTTCAATGTATAGGTGAGGTGACGAGTACCTATGCATTGTTGTCAAGCATGCCCGTGAGTCGGTGTCACACCCTTTTTTTTTAAAACAAACTTCACGTAACCCTCTTAAAAATAAATAAAAAAATTTGTGAAGTTCGAAAAGGGTTTTCAATTTTGAAAGTGAAAATAATATTGTGTTCAAAAAGGATTAACTCAGAGTCGCCACCTGACATTTGGTTTCGGTGTGTCAGGTCACCGTCTTTTTTATAAATGAAGTTTCCTTTCAAAACACATTTGACTCTTAAACTAAGTCTGCACCAGAGATTCAAGGTAAGAGGGTTCATTTGACTCGGGGAGAAGGTGTTAGGCATTCCCCGAGTCCCGTGAAAATCTCGGTTGCGCACATGATCTAGTTGGCTTTTAAGATATTCAAATTGAGGTAGAAAAACACAAAAGAAAATAAACAATCAAAAGAGGCTCGAGGTCGTCCCCACCTAATAAAAGAAAAATTAAAGTAAAAATAAAAATCCTATTCTACGCTTCCTCAAATTGTTACGTCTTTATCCTTTACAATACAAATACTTCGGGGCATACCCCAGATAAAAATATTTACAGAGTCTACGGGGCATTCCCCTGAATATAAACTAAAGGGGACGACCTTTTACCCCAGCAGAATAAAAGAAGAACCTAAGTTTGCCTTCCCGAGTGTGGTCGGCCTAAACATGCTCCTAGCGAAAATATCAAATAAAAATACCAATTTAAGCTATAACTCAATTGAATAAGAAGACATGGTAAGAACAATAATCAAAACTTAAATGACAGATGACGTCCATGTTAGACTCACAATGCCAACCGAACATTTCCTTTAATTTTTATTTTTAGTCCCAACCCCTACTTTTTTGCCTCGGTCAAATTTCCAAATTAGCTGGTGAGCCACAAATTCAACTTAGGCAGTTTATAAATCAATTCAAAATTCACCCCTATTATGTGCTAATTTCAAATGATAACACTACAAAGACATATGTGGAAAATTGATCCAAGGCAATGACAAGTTCATCAAGAATTATACCCATTCAAACCAAAAGCACAGTAAACATCAATACTTGCATTAATTAAAGAAAGAGATAAGAAATGGAGCTCAAGGTGTGATACCCTTTTAGTTAAGCAACATTATATGAACAACCGCCGGAACCGTAAGATCAACCTCAATCAAACTTCGTCGGATTCCACGGTTTCGAAATCGAAAATCAAAAGAAGAAGCTAAACATGAAATGAAAGTCAGCAGGATTTTAATCCGAAATCAAGCTTTGAATTTCTTCTATGTTTTCGTTGTTTTCATCTTTTTTGTTCTGCCCATTTTTTTTCTTTTTTCTTTTTTTTCTTCTTGTTTCTGTTTCTCATGGGTGTGTATCTTTGAGTGGTAGGGTGGTTGTTGGGTTGGGGGACGTTGGCTATTGATGGGAGGTGAAGAGGGGAAGTTTGGCTATGGTTGTAGAACTTCCGGCGGTTTGATACGTAAGCAGTGATGGCTGGCGAGGGAGATGGGTGAGAGGCGTCTTGGTCTGAATATGAGGAGGTGGAGGAGAAGGGTTGACGACTGCTGCTGGGAGGCGCAACGGCGGGACTGGTGGTTGTAGGGGTTGCTGTGTAGTTCTTTGTAGGGTGTGGAGTATAGGGTGAAGTGATGAGGGGATTAGGCGGATTTCCGACGGGTGGGAGGTGGCCGGTGGAGGCATATTTGGGAGGATAGGGATTCCGGCGGCTGTAGTGTTTGCCAGCGAGTTTTGGCGGCTCGTGGGAGGTACGACGACTGTGGTGGGGTTTGAGTGGTCAGGCGGTGTAAGGGTGGTGGTTGGTTGCTGGTGTAAGGGTGGCGGCTGGGCTGAAGGAGATGAGCCTAGGGTTTCTAAGGTTGTCTGTTAGTTCTCTTCAGTGTGTTTTTGGTCTGATCTTGTAAGAAAGAAGAAAAAGATACTTAGGGTTTTTTCTTAGTGTAATGGGTATGGGCTAAGGGCTATTTGGGCCAAGGATTAATGGGCTCTAAATTTACACAATTGAGCTAAAAATGTAAAATAACTCTTAATTGATTTTAATAAATTATTATATTTAAAATAAAACTAAAAATTAAAGTTGAAACTATTTTTGGTATTTGTAAAGATTATATAAAAATAAAAATCCTAGTAAAATAGTATGACTATAAAACATTAATGAAACTATTTTTGTAATTTTTGTTTTTTTGTGATAAAATAAAGTAAAATAGTTAAAACAAGTTAAAATAATGATATTAGTCCTAAACTAAATATTTAAACGCTATAAAGTATAATATCTCAGGGAGGGTCAAAAATTACGCGTCTACAACTGCCCCTCTTTGACTGGAAACACGAAGTGTTTTCAGACAAAGAACGACTAGAAAGGTTTTTTGACCCGACCCTTATTCGGAGAGACCAAAAACTAAAAGAAAGGAGAATGTGACCGAGCCCTGGTGTCTGAGCTGCCCACATATTCTTGGCTATAAAGGAATCAGGTCACGTGTAGTTCAGAAGTAGGAAGAGTGATGGAGTATGCCGAGGTGGAAAGCCGATCAAGGTTCCGTTCCGTCGAGGTTCCGATCTGTGGCCTTGTTATTACATCAAAATCAAAAATGAAAAAGACTAGCTAAACTTGTCAACTATGAGTTATAAGGTTCCTATCTATAAGTCTTCAGAAGCTTGATCTTGAGTCTTGAATGGTCTTCATGCATACTTTAGATTTGAACCTTAGCGCTTGCTAGCTGCAGGTGCTACTTCATTCTTCTTCTTTTTTTGTTATTTTTTTCTTCTTTTATTCTGGATTAAGACTACTTCTGTTGGTTATCTACTGTCGACTCGCATTCTTGCCGCGAGCTTCTACTACTTTTAACCTGAATTGAATTTTGAAATGACTTCCCTCGTTCTCCAGGTGGGCGCCTGCTACTGACTTGCAACTTGAAATGACTCTGAAATGAATTCTAAAATGTCTTCCCTCATTTTCCAGGTGGGTGCCTGCAATCAAAACAACAAAATAATCAAAATTTTCTGCCCCCAGTTTGCACTCGGGAGACTTGTGAGTTGTTAGCAAAACTGTAAACTACTTATGCTACTGATGCCATGATGAGAGTAAAACTAAAGACTCGACTGGTTTCAAATCCAGACCCTTTTTCAATTATTATCCTAGGAGAAAATTCATCAGACTAGGTTTTTTTATTTTTTATCTTAGGAGAAAGATTCATCATACTAAGATTTTGATCCTAGGAGAAAGTTCATCAGACTAGGTCTTCTATCTTAGGAGAAAGATTCATCAGACTAAGATTTCGATCCCAGGAGAAAACTCATCAGACTAGGTCCTTTTTTGTTATCTTAGGAGAAAGATTCATCAGACTAAGATTTTGATCCTAGGAGAAAGTTTATAAGACTGGCTCTTTTTTGTTTGTTATCTTAGGAGAAAGATTCATCAGACTAAGATTTTGATCCTAGGAGAAAGTTTATAAGACTGGGTCTTTTTTGTTTGTTATCTTAGGAGAAAGATTCATCAGACTATGATTTTGATCCTAGGAGAAAATTCATCAGACTAGGTCTTCTATCTTAGGAGAAAGATTCATCAGACTAAGATTTCGATCCTAGGAGAAAATTCATCACACTGGGTCTTTTTTGTTTGTTATCTTAGGAGAAAGATTCATCAGACTATGATTTTGATCCTAGGAGAAAGTTCATCAGACTAGGTCTTAAATATTAGGAGAAAGATTCATCAGACTAAGATTTTGATCCTAGAAGAAAGTTAATCAGACTAGGTCTTCTATTATAGGAGAAAGATTCATCAGACTAAGATTTTGATCCTAGGAGAAAGTTCATCAGACTAGGTCTTCAATATTAGGAGAAAGATTCATCAGACTAAGATTTTGATCCTAGGAGAAAGTTCATCAGACTAGGTCTGCTATCTTAGGAGAAAAGTTCATCAGACTAAGATTTCGATCATAAGAGAAAATTCATCAGACTAGGATATTTATTGGAAGGAAGATCCATCAGACTAGGACTTTTATCCTAGGAGGAAAAATGTGAAGAGCAATGACAGCATTTTATGCATACTATCGAGAAAGATAGAGGCAAAGATGTGAGAAACTTCCCTTTGTCGACTCTTCTCTTCTTCTTTTTTTTCTTTTTCTTTATTTTCTTATTTTTTGTTTGTTCTTTTTAACCAACTTGCTTGCACTGCTTTGCTCCTATTTCAAACAAAGAAAACTTGTGAGTTTAAAATGTGGTGGTTAGTTTGTGGCCTTGACTACGAGGGCGATTGCTCCTTCACTTGCCATGATAACTTTGATTTCCAACTGGAAGACCTTGCTTGTTATTGGTTAACCCTTTTTCTGTCAACCCTTATTAATGAAAACACCTCTGATCCGTTCAAGCCCAATACCTTACACCCGATGTATTGCTCGTGAATTGACATTCACCAAATCTTTGCATTTTTCATCAATCCCAAAGAACATCTATTATCACCAACTCAGTGCACACATTATTCTCCTCTGTCTTATGCTATTTGATGCACTTACCAGACTCGACTTTGTGTGATTAAAAAGCTGATAACACATTTCTCACTTGTTTCGACAAAAACAGACTTAAAAGGTACTCAAACAAAGCAAGAGGAACAAAATATGAAGAAAAACAAGAAGTGATGGTATCTAACAAGAAAAACTTTTACCTAGAAAAAAGAACAAAGTAGAAACTAATCTGATTTGAAGGCCATCTCCACTGACCATTACATGCATATTGGATTGAGTGGCCTGATCTGTCAAGCGAATCTATTCTTCAACTCTTATTATGCCTCCAAGTTGTGAAACTGGGCTTCAGTGCTCCAATTGTCCTATTTGTCCATAATCCTTAATCGACTTGTAGTGCCCCGAAGGGTTTTCACCATCAAGCCTCTCTCGTTTTGCTCTTTTTTTTAGCTCACCGTCGCCTTACGGTGCCCATGAGGGTTTTCACCGATAAGACTCTCATTTTATCATTTTCTCTCTTTGTGTTGAGGACAACGTATTACTCATGATGCAGGAAGATCATACCTCACGACACACTTGATTTGGCATCCTCAAAGATCGGTCGGAAGGTCTTTCTTTGGACCATAATGTAGGCTTTTGGACAGGGTTAGAAAGAAAGGGTGGCATGAAGGCTCAAAATAATTTAAGATTAAAGGGTTCAAAATTACAACTTTTGGAATCAGATCTTTTGGCCAAAATTAAAACTTCTGCCCCAGTTTCTTGGTCTAGGGAATTCTTTTTTGATTTTTTTTTTCTTTTTTTTTTTTTGGATTTTTATTTTAATGGGACGAACCTCAGAGTGAGGCTGCCTATGTATCCTTAAAAGGAATCAGGTCGAACGTAGTTCCAACATCTGACCTGACCTTTTTTTCATCTTTCTTTCTTTTTTCCTATTTTCTTCTTTTTTTTTCTTTTTTTTTTCTCTTTTTTTCTTTCTTTTTCTTCTTTTTCTTCTTTTTTCTCTTTTTCTTTTCCCAGTTTCTAACTCTACTTTCTGATTCCAAAAGAGGGGTATGAAACAAAATAAATTATGGCTCAAAAGGGATAACAAAAGATAAAAGTGTTTGGATAGCAGAATAAAATGCCTTCGTCATACCAAACTTTAAAAATGTCAATTGACCAAAGAAATCATACATAGTAATTGATGGCATCAACTAAAAAAGTGCCGACGGGCAATACCTTTGTTCCAATGAATAACTCTTTCTAGTCCGAAGCAGGCTTGACTCAACCCTGTATTGATGTGAAAGAATGCATTTCAGCACTGACTGATCTACCACAAACTGCTTGAGAGATATTCCCTTGTAGTATTCTCTCATCAACTTCTTAATTTCCCAGACCGACTGCCTCAGTTTCACTCAATTCAAGTTTCAGGCTACCTGAGAATGCGTGAATCTTTACTTGTTTTCTCAATTATATCCTTTTATCATATTCAAAATTGTTTCATTGCTTCATGATTAAACTAACTTTCAAGACCAGGCTGAGAATTATGTGTGCATGTCATGTCACTAGAGGCAGCATGAAAATAACTATAAAAGGAAAAGTGACCTAAACAAAACTAATTAGAACTAACAAAAAATAGGAGATAGCGTTAGACATACGGTGAAAAGGGTTTGAACAAAACAAGCAAAATAGACGTGGGTTACAACCCTGGAACAATCCTAGATAACCCTAGATGAGTTATTACAATAAAACAAACTAGGCAAAATAAGAAAAAGAAGGGTTTGAGCCACAAGACCATATCCTTATTACAACCCTGAAATAATCCGAATGACAGAAATGACAACAAAATGACACACCAGAACTCCTTTTTGACTAGCCAAGGAAGGAGTGTCTTTCCAATCACCAAGCTTGACATCTTAGCCACTGAATCCCACATCAAAATTACTGGGACCTTCACCAACTTCAATCACAATGTCTTCACCAAGTTGCTCATTGACTCCTTTGAGGTGGTTTGGGGGGTGGGGGGTGG
>ML265767.1:8624-35236 GCA_005239495.1 Nicotiana undulata | reverse complement strand
GGGTTGGAGTATGAAAAGATTGTGGGGAGATATCAGCAGCAGTGGGAATATGGATTTGTGAAATTGGCGGAATGGTGATAAGGATTTTAGAGTAGTTTGTGGTAAATAATGGTGGAGGATGCCACTAATGTAACGACCCGATCGGTCGTTTTGCGAGTTAGCACCCCGATCCCCTAACAACTGCTTCTCCCATGTCTTATTACATTAATGGAACATGTTGGAGCATTGAGTGATGAAAGTTGGAGTGATTTTGGACACATAATCCTATGAGGTGAATTTAACTCTAGAAATTGAGTTGTAACTAGAGTTGTGTGAAGACGGATCCGGAATGGAATTCGGTCGACTCCGTTAGCTCCGTTGGGTGATTTCGGGGTTAGGAGCGTGTTCAGAATATGTTTTCGAGGTCGGATGTAGATTTAGGCTTGAATAGGCGAAAGTTAGACTTTCGGCCGATAGGCGAGATTTTGATATCAGACTCCGAATGGAATTCCGAAAGCGACAGCAGATCCGGAATGTCATTTGTGACCTGTGTGCAAAATTTGAGGTCCTTCGGATAAGTTAAGACGTGTTTCGGCGTCGAATGTGAATTCTTGAAAATTCCTAAGTTCTTAGGCTTGAATCTATGCATAATTGATGATTTTGATGTTGTGGTATGTGTTTTTAAGGCGCGACCAAGTTTGAATAAGGTATTTGGGTCAGTTGGTAAGTTTGGTTGAAGTCCCGGGGGCCTCAGGGTTGTTTCGGATGCCCAATAGGAGAGTTTGGAACTTGATCAACTGCTGAACCAGACCTGTTTCTAGTGTCTCGCACCTGCGATGGTTTTTTCGCAGGCGCGGACACACATGTGCGGTAGGCCTGGTCGCAGGTGCGGTTGTGAGTAGGGTGGGCAGTGGTCGCAGGTGCGACCTGGGTTCCGCAGGTGCGGTACCGCGGGTGCGACCAATCGACCGCAGGTGCGGCCCCAGGTGCCTTTAGTGATTTCCACATCTGCGATGTAATTTCTGCAGGTGCGGCATCGCAGGTGCGATCCTAGAAGCTACAGGTGCGAAAGCCCTGGGCAAACTTTTAAAGACCCAATTCCGAGGGTTAAGTTATTGTTCACCATTTTCGAATTTTGGAGCTCGGGATGGACGATTCTTGGAGACTTTTGCACCTGGGTACTTTGGGTAAGTGATTCCTAACCTATATAGACCAATTTCCATGAATCTAATCTTAATTTCTACCTTTAATTTCGAGATATGGAGTAGAAATTTGGAAAAAATGGAAGAAACTTCTTAGACCAAATTTTGGGCTTTTGATTGGGTATTTGACCTCCGATTTGAGAGTTTTTCGTATGGTTAGACTCGTGAGTGAACGGGTGTTCGGAAAATATAACTTTACCCGATTCCGAGACGTGGACCCGAGGGGCGTTTTGGTCAAAATTCCTAATTTCGCGTATTAGCTTCGAATTAATTAGTTACTTTGATTTCTTGAAATGATATTTACAATATGCAATCGAATTGAATAGATTTGAGCCACCCGGAGTCGGATACTCGTGGCAAGAGTGTGATTATTGGTTGATTAGCACAGTCGAGGTAAGTAGCTTGCCTAACTCTGTGTTGGGGAATTTTTCTTAGGCATTTTAACTGATCTTTACTATAAAAACCCCGTGTACGTGGCGTGACGGGTGCGTGCATGGGTGATTTTAACCGAATTTCCATCGTTCTTACTATGGCATATCTCATTTTCACTTCAAATATTACTATTACTGAACTAGACTGGGTGGCAACTTAAGATTTAAACCTACCAACCGATTTTACTTGATTTTCCCACTCATCACTACTATTTGAACATCGTTGAAGTATTTTACTCTATTTTTGCCAACGATTTTTCCTAAAATTTTGAATTACGCTATATCCGGTATACATCTTGCATTGCATATTTACAGTGGGACTGCGGACCGAGACCTGTGATCTTTCCCCTGTATTTCATAGCATATTTACAGTGGGACTGCGGGCCGAGACCTGTGATATTTCCCTTGTACTGCATTGCATTGCATATTTACATTGGGACTGCGGGCCCAGACCTGAGATCTTTCCCCTGTATTGCATCGCACGAGTATTTATTGTGTTATATGCTGAGCTAAGCTGAGAGCTATTTACATCTTTCTCTTCTAGTTTTTACTTTAAATTTCCGTAATTTATTGCTGCTTATTTCAACTGTTAGATTATAACTGTCTATTTATAAACTCAGTAGAGCCTCAACCTGACCTCGTCACTACTTGACTGGGGTTAGGCTCGGCACTTACTGGGTACCGAATATGGAGTACTCACGCCCTTCTGCGCATGTTTTTCCCATATGCAGATCCAGGTACCGGCGCACTGTTCCGGAGTCAGTAGAGTATCAGATCTTTGGGAGACTTTGAGGTACTTCTGCAGCGTCCGCAGAGCTTCCGAGTCCCCCTCCTATCCTAGCATAGTTATAGTTTGCATATGAGACTACACTTTCATTTCCATTTTTGTACATTGAGCCATAGAGTTTAGTTTGTGATGTTGTAGATATTCTGGGTCTGGGGCGAAGTAAACGGTAAATGCCGAGCAGCTTAAGCTTTATGGTTATTGTTGTTATCTTTAACGTTTTATCCTTGTTTCTGATTTACTTTTCCGCATGTTTTAGGCTTACCTAGTCGTAGAGACTAGGTGCCTTCACGTGACCCTATGGAGGGAAATTTGGGTCGTGACAAGTTGGTATCAGAGTGTCTAGGTTCATAGGAGTCACAATATCACAAGCCGGTTTATTAGAGTCTCGCGGATCGCTGCGGAGACGTTTGTATCTATCTTCGGGAGGCTATGTCACTGTTAAGAAAAATCATACTTCTTGGAGTCCCTTATCGTGCTAGTACTACCATCAAAACTCTTAAACTCTATTCTATTCTTGCTTACAGATGGTTCATACTCGTACCGGACGTATTGATGACCAGGCACCCGAGCCCCCAGCCAGAGCCACCAGAGGCAGGGGCTAGGGCAGAGGACGAGTATGTGGTGCATCCCGAGCACTTGCTAGAGCGGAGGAAGAAGATCCCCCAACAACCACAGTTGGAGGAGGGCCAGAGGTTCCTACTATTACTCCAGCCCTCCAGGAGACTTTGGCCCATTTCATGAGTGCTTCAGCACTCTGTCTCAAGCGGGACTACTTTCGATAGCCCCAGCTATATCCCAGGCAAGGGGAGAGACACAGACTCCCGCAGCCCATACTCATGAGCAAAGGGTTCACATGGGGAAGGTTCCAGAGTATATCCCTTTGCCTCCAGCAGCTCCAGTTCAGCATGAGGCTAGAGCATCTGCATCTAAGTCTGAGCAGCTCCGTCTTGAGAGGTACAAGAAGTACCACCCACCTGAGTTTAGCGGATTAGCTTCAGATAATGCTCTAGGTTTTCTTGAAGAGTATCATCGCATTCTCTGCACTATGGGTATCGTGGAGACGAGTGGGGCCTCATTCACTGCTTTCTAGCTGAGGGGAGCAGCTTATCAGTGGTTGCGTGCCTTTGAGCTTAGCAGTTCGGACGAGGCAGCTTCACTGACTTGGGCTCAATTTTTAGAGATGTTTCTACATGAATTCGTCCCTCAAAGTCTCAGGGATGCTTGGCATGCAGAGTTTGAGCAGCTACGCCAGGGTACTATGACTGTGTCGGAGTATGCAGTCCGTTTCAGTGACTTGGCACGTCATGCACCAGCTTTGGTTTCTACTGTCAGAGAGAGAGTCTGATGCTTTATTGAGGGGATCCATCCCAGTATTCGGACTAGCATGGCCAGAGAGCTAGAGACAGATATCACTTACCAGCAGGCTGTGAGCGTTTCCTGGAGGATTAAGAGTATGTTAGCCCGGGACAGGGAGGAGAGAGAGGCCAAGAGGTCTCGAGAGACTGGTCACTTTTTAGGAGCTCGTGCACCAGCAGCACGCTATGGTAGGGGCTTTGTGAGTCGCCCTATTCATTCAACTCTTCCGGCAGCTAGTGGTATTCCATCTCCTCCTAGAGCTTGGGAGCCTTATTATGCACCACCAGTATCTCAGGTGCCTCCTACTCGAGAAGCTATCACCGGCTAGTCTAGCAAGCCAGTTCAGAGTCAGCGGCAGCAGCCACGCCCTCAGAGTGGTTGTTTTGGGTGTGGTGACCCTCGTCACCAGGTCAAGGATTGCCCCAGAACTAGGAGGGGTGCACTACCGGAGACTTATCAGGTTCCACGTCTCCCACCAGGTCCTCCAGCTATACTTTCAGCCCCAGCTGCTACCCCACCATCTCAGGCAGCTCGAGGTGGAGGTCAGGGTGGCCGGGGAGGTCGAGGTCGCCCTAGAGAGGGAGGCCATGCCAGATATTATGCTCTTCCATCCAGATCCGAGGCCATTGCTTCAGATTCAGTTATCACAGGTATTGTCCCTATTTGTCATAGGGATGCATCGGTATTATTTGACCCAGGTTCAATATATTCATATGTGTCTTCTTATTTTGCCTCACATTTGGGGATATCTCGGGATTCCTTGAGTTTCCCCGTATACGTTTCAACTCCTGTGGGAGATTCTCTTGTTGTGGACCACATATATCGATCGTGTTTGATTTCTATTAGTGGTTTTGAGACCAGGGCTGATTTATTATTACTCAGTATGGTAGATTTCGATGTTATCTTGGGCATGGACTAGTTGTCTCCCCATTATGCTATTCTTGATTGTCATGCCAAAACCGTGATGCTGGTTATGCCAGGACTACCGAGGTTAGAGTGGAGAGGTTCTTTAGAGTATACTCCACGTTGAGTCATTTCTTTTCTTAAAGCTCAGCGGATGGTTGCAAAAGGGTGCGACGCATATCTGGATTATGTGAGGGATGTTAGTACTGAGACCCCTACAGTTGAGTCAGTCCCAGTTGTGAGGGACTATCCTGATGTTTTTCCAGCTGATCTTCCGGGTATACCGCCAGACAGAGACATTGATTTTGGAATTGATTTGTTTTCGGGCACTCAGCCCATTTCCATTCCTCCCTATCGCATGGATTCTCCTGAGTTGAAGGAGTAGTTGCAAGATTTGCTTAATAAGGGCTTCATCAGGCCTAGTGTGTCGCCTTGGGGGTGCTCCGGTGTTATTTGGGAAGAAAAAGGATGGTTCGATGCGTATGTGCATCGACTACCGGCAGCTGAATAAGGTGACAGTGAAGAACATGTACCCATTGCCCCTCATTGATGATTTATTCGACCAGTTACAGGGTGATAGGGTGTTCTCCAAGATTGATCTTCGTTCGGGTTATCATCAGTTGAAGATTCGGGAACCGGATATCCCGAAGACTGCATTCAGGACCAGATATGGCCACTATGAGATCCTTGTTATGTCATTTGGACAGACCAATGACCCATCAGCCTTCATGCACCTGATGCACATCGTATTTCGGTCGTATCTTGATACTTTGGTCATCGTATTCATTGATGACATCCTGGTATATTCTCAGTCCCGGGAGGACCATGAGCAGCACTTGAGGACCGTGCTTCAGACCTTGAGAGAGAAGAAGTTGTATGCCAAATTCACTAAGTGTGAATTTTGGCTTGATTCTGTGGCATTCTTAGGCCATGTGGTATCTTCGAATGGGATCAAGGTAGATCCGAAGAAGGTGGAGGCAGTGCAGAGTTGGCCTAGACCATCTTCAGCTACTGAGATTCGCAGTTTCCTCGGTTTGGCTGGGTATTATCGCCGTTTTGTGGAGGGATTTTCATCTATTTCAACACCCATGACCAGACTGACCTAGAAGGGTGCACCTTTTATTTGCACTGAGGAGTGTGAGGAGAGATTTCAGAAGCTCAAGACAGCCCTAACTACAGCTCTAGTGTTAGTATTACCTACCGGTTCGGGCTCCTATATAGTCTACTGTGATGCTTCGAGGATTGGACTTGGGGCGGTGTTGATGCAGGACGGTAGGGTGATTGCCTACGCGTCCAGACAGTTGAAGGTTCATGAGAGAAACTACCATGCACATGATCTTGAGTTGGCTGCGATTGTTCACGCCCTGAAGATATGGCATCATTATTTATATGGTAGTCCCTGTGAGATATTCATGGATCACCGGAGTTTGCAGCACATATTCAGGCAGAAGGATCTTAATTTGCGCCAGCATAGGTGGTTGGAGTTGCTCAAGGATTATGACATCACTATATTATACCACCCGGGAAAGTCCAATGTGGTGGCCGACGCCCTAAGCCGCCGTGCGAAGAGTTTGGGTAGTTTGGCATATCTTCGTGCAGCTGAGAGGCCCTTAGCCTTGGATGTTCAGTCTTTAGCCAGCCAGTTTGTGAAACTGGATCTTTCCGAGCCTTACCGGGTATTGGCGTGTGTTGTTGCTCGATATTCTCTTTATGACCGCATTCAGGAACGCCAGTATGAGGATCCCGACCTTCGAGCTCTTCGGGATAGAGTTCAACGGGATGGTGTCAGGGATGTGACCATAGGTGATGATGGTGTGCTGAGGCTGCAGGACCGTATTTGTGTGCCCCATGTAGATGGATTTCGGGAGTTGATTCTTGAGGAGGCCCATATCTCGTGGTACTCCATTCATCTCGGTACCGCAAAGATGTACAAGGATCTAAGACAACACTATTGGTGGCGGGGGATGAATAAGGATATAGTGGAGTTCGTAGCCAGATGCCTCAATTGTCAGCAGGTCAAGTGTGAGCATCATAGACCGGGAGGATTACTTCAGCAGATTAGGCTTCCAGAGTGGAAGTGGGAGCGATCACCATGGACTTCGTGGTTGGACTTCCTAGGACTTTGAGGAAGCATGATGCTATTTGGGTGATTGTGGACCAGCTGACCAAATCAGCCCACATCATTTCAGTGTTGAATACATATTCTTCTGAGAAGTTGGCCCAGATCTACATTCGGGAGATAGTCCGGTTGCACAGTGTACCGGTATCTATTATATTAGATTGAGGTCCTCAGTTCACCTCGCATTTCTGGAGAGCCTTGCATAGTGAGTTGGGTACTCAAATAGACCTCAGCACAACATTTCACCCTCAGACGGACGGACAGTCTGAGCGCACGATTCAGATTCTTGAGGATATGCTCCGTGCCCGTGTGATGGATTTTAGAGGATCATGGGATCAGTACTTGCCTCTTGCATAGTTTGCCTATAATAACAGCTACCAGTCCAGTATTCAAATGGCACTATTTGAGGCTTTATAAGATAGGCGGTGCAGGTCCCCAGTAGGATGGTTTGAGCTGGGCGAGGCCCGATTGTTGAGTACAGATTTGGTCCAGGATGCCCTGGACAAGGTGAAGGTGATTCAGGAGAGACTTCGTGTCGCTCAGTCCAGGCAGAAGAGTTATGCGGACCGGAGAGTTCGTGACTTGGCATTTATGACTGGTGATCGAGTTTTGCTTCGGGTATCGCCTATGAAAGGCGTCATGAGATTCGGGAAGAAGGGTAAGCTGAGTTCGAGGTTCATTGGCCCTTTTGAGGTGTTGCAGCGGGTTGGGGAGGTTGCTTATGAGTTGGCCTTGCTTCCCAACCTAGCAGAAGTTCATCCGGTATTCCACGTTTCCATGCTCAGGAAGTATCACGGTGACCCGACTCATGTTTTGGATTTCAGCTCAGCCCAATTGGACAAGGACCTAGCATATGTAGAGGAGCCTGTGGCTATATTAGACAGGCAGGTCAGAAAGCTCAGGTCGAAGAATATTTCCTCAGTCAAAGTGCAGTGGAGGGGTCAGCCGATCGAGAAGGAGACTTGGGAGATGGAGCAGGTCATGCGGAGTTAGTACCCTCATCTATTCACAGCTTCAGGTATGTTTCTATTCTCGTTCGAGGATGAACGATTTTCTTAAGAGGGGGAGAATGTAACGACCCTGTCGGTTGTTTTTTGAGAGTTAGTGCCCCGATCCCCTAATAACTGCTTCTCCCATGTCTTATTATATTAATGGAACGTGTTGGAGCGTTGAGTGATGAAAGTTGGAGTGATTTTGGACACATAGTCCTCTGAGGTGAATTTAACTTTAGAAATTGAGCCGTAGCTAGAGCTGTGTGAAGACGGATCCGGAATAGAATTTCGTCGACTATGTTATCTCCGTTGGGTGATTTCGGGGTTAGAAGCGTGATCGGAATATGTTTTCGAGGTCGGATGTAGATTTAGGCTTGAATTGGCGAAAGTTCAACTTTCGGCGATTTCAGCCGATAGGCGAGATTTTGATATCGAACTCGGAATGGAATTCCGAAAGAGACAGCAGGTCTGGAATGTCATTTGTGACCTGTGTGCAAAATTTGAGGTCATTCGGATAGGTTTAGACGTGTTTCGGCATCGAATGTGAATTCTTGAAAATTCCTAAGTTCTTAGGCTTGAATCTATGCATAATTGATGAATTTGATGTTATGGGATGTGTTTTTAAGGCGCGACCAAGTTTGAATAAGGTATTTGGGTTAGTTGGTAAGTTTGGTTGAGGTCCCGGGGGCCTCAAGGTTGTTTCGGATGCCCAACGGGAGAGTTTGGAACTTGATCAACTGCTGAACCAGACCTGTTTCTAGCGTCTCGCACCTGCGATGGTTTTTCCGCAGATGCGGACACGCAAGTGCGGTAGGCCTGGTCGCAGGTGCGGTTGTGAGTGGGGTGGCCAGTGGTCGCAGGTGCGGTTGTGAGTGGGGTGGCCAGTGGTCGCAGGTGCAACCTGGGTTCCGCAGGTGCGGTACAGCGGGTGCGACCAATCGACCGCAGGTGCCGCCCCAGGTGCCTTTAGTGATTTCCACACCTGCGATTTAATTTCCGTAGGTGCGGCACCGCAGGTGCGATCCTAGAAGCCGCAGGTGCGAAAGCCCTGGGCAGACTTTTAAAGACCCAATTCCGAGGGTTAAGTAATTGTTCACCATTTTCGAATTTTGGAGCTCGGGAAGGACGATTTTTGGAGACTTTTGCACCTGAATACTTTGGGTAAGTTATTCCTAACCTATATAGACCAATTTCCATGAATCTAATTTTAATTTCTACCTTTAATTTAAAGATTTGAAGTAGAAATTTTGGAAAAATGGAAGAAACTTCTTAGACCAAATTTTGGGCTTTTGATTGGGTATTTTACCTCCGATTTGAGAGTTTTTCGTATGGTTGACTCGTGAGTGAACGGGTGTCTGGAAAATATAACTTTTACCCGATTCCGAGACGTGGGCTCGAGGGGCGTTTTGGTCAAAATCCCTAATTTCGTGTATTAGCTTCGAATTAATTTGTTACTTTGATTTCTTGAAATGATATTTACAATATGCAATCAAATTGAATAGATTTGGGCCACCCGAAGTCAGATACTCGTGGCAAGAGCGTGATTATTGGTTGATTAGCACAATCGAGGTAAGTGGCTTGCCTAACTCTGTGTTGGAGAATTTTCCTTAGGCATTTTAACTGATCTTTACTATAAAAACCCCGTGTACATGGGGTGACGGGTTCGTGCATGGGTTATTTTCACCGAATTTCCATCGTTCTTACTATGGCATATCTCATTTTCACTTCAAATATTACTATTACTGAACTAGACTGGGTGGCAACTTAAGATTTAAACCTACCAACCGATTTTACTTGATTTTCCCACTCATCACTACTATTTGAACATCGTTGAAGTATTTTACTCTATTTTTGCCAACGGTTTTTCCTAAACTTTTGAATTACGCTACATCCGGTATACATCTTGCATTGCATATTTACAGTGGGACTGCGGATTTTTCCCCTTTTTTTAATAGCATATTTACAGTGGGATTGCGGGGCGAGACCTATGATCTTTCCCCTGTATTTCATAGCATAATTACAGTGGGACTGCGGGCCGAGACCTGTGATCTTTCCCCTGTATTTCATAGGATATTTACAAAGAGACTGCGGGCAGAGACCTGTGATCTTTCCCCTGTATTTTATAGCATATTTACAGTGGGACTGCGGGACGAGATCTGTGATATTTCCCCTATACTTCATTGCATTGCATAATTACATTGGGACTGCGGGCCGAGACCTGGGATCTTTCCCCTATATTGCATCGCACAAGTATTTATTGCTATGCTGAGCTGAGCTGAGAGCTATTTACATCATTCTCTTCTAGTTTTTACTTTAAATTTCCGTAATTTATTGCTGCTTATTTCAACTGTTAGATTATAACTGTCTATTTATAAACTCAGTAGAGCCTCAACCTGACCTCGTCACTAATTGACTGGGGTAAGGCTCGGCACTTACTGGGTACCGAATGTGGAGTACTCACGCCCTTCTGCGCATGTTTTTCCCATGTGCAGATCCAGGTACCGGCGCACTGTTCCGGAGTCAGTAGAGTAGCAGATCTTTGGGAGACTTTGAGGTACTTCTGCAGCGTCCGCAGAGCTTCTGAGTCCCCCTCCTATCCTAGCATAGTTATAGTTCGCATATGAGACTACACTTTCATTTCCAGTTTTGTACATTGAGCCATATAGTTTAGCTTGTGATGTTGTAGATATTCCGGGTCTGGGGCAAAGTAAACGGTAAATGCCGAGCGGCTTAAGCTTTATGGTTACTGTGTTTATCTTTAATGTTTTATCCCTGTTTCTGATTTACTTTTCCGCATGTTTTAGGCTTACCTAGTCGTAGAGACTAAGTGCCGTCACGTGACTCTGTGGAGGGAAATTTGGGTCGTGACAACTAACCTAGGCTTGGTATAATTCGGTCATCTGTCCTTTCAAACTTAGGATCTCTTTTTTTCTTACTCAAATTCCGATTCAACAGTCCCCTTAGGCGGATCAACACCATTTGTGTCCCGGTCGTTGCCAGTCATGGCCACCTTGCTATTTGACCTTGTGTTGTATGGATGACTCGCCACAAACTAACCACCTTATGTTATGATAACAATTAAAATACCAAAGAGGAGCAAAACAAAGCCAGCATGTTAGCGTTACGGAATTTATCAGATAGAAATATCACATTGCGTGCAATGCACCTAGCAACAATTAACGGTTCTAAAATGACTTCGAGGGTCACGAGGTCAGTTGGCATCATCCCGATTTTGTTCATTTCAATCTTCTCTTTGCTTTCTTTGTGGCACTTATTGGCTTGTTCATTTTCCGTCATCTCTTTTCTTTCAAATTATAACCATTTTCTTTCTATCACCCCTCACATCCCACAAATTCATTCTCCTTTTTTTTCTTTTTAAATTTTAAAAATGATTTGATTGAACCCTATGTAGGTTGCCTACGTATCATGTTCCACATGAATCAGACCAAGCGTAGTTCTGAAAAATGGATGAATAAAATAAACTAATAAAAACAAAAATCTTTTTGGATTTTTCATTTATAACTTTTTTTGATTTTTTTCAAATACAAAACAGGAAGTACTATAACAAAAGACTCGACAATCTTAACTAGACTGACAGACTCGATACTACTATACAAGACTAAAAATTAAAAGACAACATAAAATAGACTAAAAAAATATATTAAAAAAATATATTTAAAAAATCTCTTCAAGGAAGCTCCCAAATGCGATGGTCATGGAGTATCTATCATGCTCGAGTTGTGGCACATGTATCCATATCTGAATGAGAAAAATAAGACTAAATAGATCATTGACTCAAGACACCTCCTATTGGACACATGCAAGACATGATTGGGCTATTTTTGCAAAATGACTTATGTGGTCAAGGGTGGCTAGGAGTGCAAACTCAGTAAGATTGACCTCTAAGACATGAAGAATATTTTACTGAAACACATATGACTTCAAACTCCCAATAATTACGACCTAGAAATTATTTCGCAAAAATGACCCATTTTGCAAAAATGGCCGATATGGCCAAACGCGGCTAGAAATGCAAAATTCAACAAGGACGGGCCTTAAAGGAATGGGAACCCTAGTTGTGGACTCAATATCCTAAGACATGGTTGATTGAACCACTTTCGTGAAAATGACCTCATTTTGCAAGAATGACCGATGTGGCAAAAAGTGGCTAGACATGCAAAATTCAACAAAAATGGACCTTAGAACTAAGAGTACACCTTGTTGTAGACTCAAGGCTCTAATACATATGTTATTAAGACACTTTAAAAAAAACTAGTTCTATTTTACGAAAACGGCCTACGTGGCCAAATGTGGCTAGACATGAAAGATTTGGCTAAGACCCCGCGAAGCCAAGAACCTAAGACTCACTAAGAATATCGAATCCTATGTAGGCCGCCTACGTATCCTGCCCTAAAAGACGAGAATCAGGTTTGCGTAGTTCGTGCAGATTGGATACAAGAGAGAATTAAATACATTTATTTGAAGGAAAAAAAAACATATTTTTGACTTTTTTTGAAAAATGAATGATGAAACGTGTAAATCTTTTTTGATTTTGTTTTTATCTATTTTTTTTATTTTTGGGAAATGATGAACATATACAATCTTTTTGGATTTTCTTTTTCTCTTTTTTTTTTTGGAAAATTATGGAAAAGTGCAAAAAAAAATTGGATTTCCTTTTCTCTCTTTTTTTATTTATTTTTGGAAAATGATGGAAACTGTAAAAAAAAATTGATTTTTCATTTTCATTTTATTTTTTATCTTTTTCTTGAAAATATTGTGAAAGAAAAATATAACTGGGCCCCACTTGCTTCATTTTTCACCCTTCTTTCCCAAACATCAGTCAGTCAATGACCTTCTACCCTCGAAGATGCAATAATAAGCACCAAGGGATGATTAAATGTCACTTTGGACCAACGGTCCCGTTTGACACAATTTGAACAGGTTTCCTACAAAGGACACGGTACTTGGGACCGGGTCCTACTAGGTCTAAATGACATGATGCAAATAAGAATGACCTAAAGGCTGACCTACGTTTGGGGTTCACTAACAAGGCAATTCGGGGAAGCGTATGGTCGATGGTGGCTGCTTAAGCTTTCCACCCACTCCATACGTCTGACGGCTCCCCCTCCTAAAATAAGGGTGACTCAAAGAAGAGTTCATGTACGCGACGCGTACTACGAGACTTGTTGCAGAAAGAATTGACCCGGTAATTCATATGATGACAGTTATAAAGTGGTAACACATAAGGAAAAACGATAAACAAACAACTAAAAAACAAGAAATAAAACAAACAAACCAAATAAACAAAGCAAATAAAGAAAAAAAAACCTCAAACGAATATCCTAAATGCCAACAAGATCAAGTACCAACATGAACCTGCAAGTCCCCAGCAAAGTCGCCAGAGATGTCACACCCCCTTTTTTTCAAACAAACTTCACGTAACCCTCTTAAAAATAAATAAAAAGATTTTGTGAAGTTCGAAAAGGGTTTTCAATTTTGAAATTGACAAAAAGATTGTGTTAAAAAAGGATTAACTCTGAGTCGCCACCTGACATTTGGTTTCGGTGTGTCAGGTCACCATTTTTTTTATAAATGATTTTTTCATTCAAAACACATTTGACTCTTAAACTAAGTCTGCACAAGATTTTCAAGGTAAGGGGGTTCATTTGACTCGGGGAGAAGGTGTTAGGCATTCTCCGAGCCCCGTGAAAATCACGGTTGCGCATATGATCTAGTTGGATTTTAAGATATTCAAATTGAGGTATAAAAACATAAAAGAAAATAAACAATCAAAAGAGGCTCGAGGTCGTCGCCACCTAATAAAAGAAAAATAAAAGTAAAAATAAAAATCTTATTCTACGCTTCCTAAAATTGTTACGTCTTTAGCCTTTAAAATACAAATACTTTGGGGCACCGGATAAAAATATTTACAGAGTCTATGGGGCATTCCCCTGAATATAAACTAAAGGGGACGACCTTTTACCCCGGCATAATAAAAGAAGAACATAAGTTTGCCTACCCGAGTGTGGTCGGCTTAAACATGCTCCTAGCAAAAATATCAAATAAAAATACCAATTTAAGCTATAACTCAATTTAATAAGAAGACATGGTAAGAACAATAATCAAAACTTAAATGACAGACTGCGTCCATGTTAGACTCACAATGCCAGTCCAACATTTCCTTTAATTTTTATTTTTAGTCCCAACCCCTACTTTTTTGCCTCGGTCAAATTTCCAAATTAGCTGGTGAGCCACAAATTCAACTTAGGCAGTTTATAAATCAATTCAAAATTCACCCCTATTATGTGCTAATTTCAAATGATAACACTACAAAGACAAATGTGGAAAATTGATCCAAGGCAATGACAAGTTCATCAAGAATTATACTCATTCAAACCAAAATCACAGTAAAACATCAATACTTGCATTAATTAAAGAAAGAGATAAGAAATGGACCTCAAGGTGTGATACCCTTTTAGTTAAAGCAACAGTGATATGAACAATCGCCGGAACCGGAAGAACGACCTCAATCAAACTTCGTCGGATTCCACGGTTTCGAAATCGAAAATCAAAAGAATAAGCTAAACATTGAAATGAAAGTCAACAGGATTTGAATCCGAAATCAAGCTTTGAATTTCTTCTATGTTTTTGTTGTTTTCATCTTTTTTGTTCTGCCCACTTTTTTTCTTGTCTCCTTTTTTTCTTCTTGTTTCTGTTCCTCGTGGGTGTGTATCTTTGGGTAGTTGTTGGGCTGTGGGATGTTGGTCGTCGATGGGAGGTGAAGAGGGGAAGTTTGGATGTGGTTGTAGAACTTCCGGCAGTTTGATGCGTCAGCAGTGATGGTTGGCGAGGGAGATGGTGAGAGGCGGCTTGGTCTGAAGATGAGGAGGTGGAGGAGAAGGGCGGACGGCTGCTGCTGTGAGGCGCGATGGCGGTACTGGTGGTTATAGGGGTTGCTGTGTAGTTCTTTGTAGGGTGTGGAGTATAGGGTGAAGAGATGAGGGGATTAGGCGTATTTTCGGCGGGAGGTGGCCGGTGGCGGCAGATTTGAGAGGACAGGGATTCCGGCGGCTGTAGTGTTTGCCGGCGAGTTTGGTGGCGGCTCGTGGGAGGTACGACGACTGTGGTGGGGTTTGAGTGGTCAGGCGGTGTAAGGGTGGTGGTTGGTGTAAGGGTGGCTACTGGGCTGAAGGAGATGAGCCTAGGGTTTCTAAGGTTATCTGCTAGTTCTCTTCAGTGTGTTTTTGGTCTGATCTTGTAAGAAAGAAGAAAAAGAGACCTAGGTTTTTTTTAGTGTAATGGGTATGGGCTAAGGGCTATTTGGGCCAAGGATTAATGAGCTCTAAATTTACACAATTGAGCTAAAAATGTAAAATAACTCTTAATTGATTTTAATAAATAATTATATTTAAAATAAAACTAAAAATTAAAATTGAAACTATTTTTGGTATTTTTAAAGATTATATAAAAATAAAAATCCGAGTAAAATAGTATGACTATAAAACATTAATGAAACTATTTTTGTAATTTTTGTTTTTTTGTGATAAAATAAAGTAAAATAGTTAAAACAAGTTAAAATAACGATATTAGGCCTAAACTAAATATTTGAACGCTAAAAAGTATAATATCTTAGGGAGGGTCAAAAATTACGCGCCTAAAGTCGGTCTTTATGAAATATGCGTTTTTCTTCGTTATTTACTGTGTTATGAAATAGATTTCATTTTGGAGGTTATTCAATTGTTGGCAATACTTGGTTGTGAACCATGTTGATTAATTATTCGGTTGAAGATTATTTTGTTAAGTTTTACACTTGAGCGAGATTGGTTATAGTTGTGTCCCTTGCCGAGACGGTATTTGTTTCTACTGTTGTTCCCTTACCGGGATGTTGTGATTATGATATATGTTATTGATTTTCCTTGCCAAACTGCTGTTCTTGATATTGTTTGGGTGAGGAATAGTGTAAAGCACGAAGGGTGATGCCGTGTATTCACTTATTGCATTATGAGGATGAGAGTAAAAGCACGAAGGGTGATGTCGTGCCATGATTTTCATTTAACATCACGAAGGATAATGTCGTGCCCTTTTATTTATTCATTGCATTGTGAGAGTGAGAGTAAAAGCACGAAGAGTGATGTCGTGCCATGATTTTCATTTAACATCACGAAGGATAATGCCGTGCCCTTTATTTATTCATTGCATTGTGAGAATGAGAGTAAAAGCACGAAGGGTGATGCCGTGCACTTGTTTTGGTGAGGATGAGAGTAAAGCACGAAGGGTGATGCCGTGTACATATTTGCTATATGTTGTTGTCTCCTGTTGACATTTATTTGCTTATATTGTTGCCTTGTTCAGTTAATCAGTATGGTTCTTCTCCTTGTTCCCCAATATGTTTTTCCCCGTTCCTCTGTACTTAATTGTTTATTTCCTGCCATTACTCTGTTGTATATTATCAAATTTTACAGGTATTTGTTATTTGTCGTGTCCTAGCCTTGTCACTACTTCGCCGAAGTTAGGCTCGGCACTTACTCAGTACATGGGGCCGGTTGTACTGATGCTACACCTGCACTTCCTTATGTTGTGCAGATTACGGTACCGGACCCGGTGGGCAGTGATCGAGGGAGTATCCTTCAGTCCACATGCGACCCTGAGGTAGTCCTGAAGGCGTCCAAAGGCCTTGGCACCACCTCTTATCCCTTTCCTTTTCTTGTATTTCCAAGACAGTTGCACATGTTTATTTCAGACCTTTACTTTTAGTAAATCTTAGACCGTCTGTGAAATTCTGATACCAGTCCTGGGATTTATGTAAGGATTTTGTTATATTAGTTATTCAAATTGATGGTTTCTTCTCTTGCGTACTATTTATTCATTTTGTTCATGTTTATTACTTTTCTTTTAAATGATAATAATAAGGAAAATAAGTATTTTAATCGAAACGTTGGCTTGTCTAGCGGGTTCTAACGTCACGGTCCCGACGGTGGGAATTCGGGTCGTGACAACTTGGTATGAGAGCAGTAGGTTGCTTAGGTCTCACAATTCACAGACAAACTTGGTAGAGTCTGAGGGATCGGTACGGAGACATTTGTACTTATCCCCAGAGGCTGCAGAGTTAGGAATAACTTCACATTTCTTCTTCTCTATCGTGTGATTGAATTCTAAATGCTAATTGAGTTTCTATTCTATTCTCTCGCAGATGGCGAGAACACGTCAGCAGCACGATCCTCCTGTTGCAGCTCCTACGAGGGGCCAAGGACGAGGACGAGGCCGTACTAGAGGACGAGGCAGGGGAAGGGCTCAACCCAGAGCAGTAGCCCCAGTAGAGGAACCACAAGAAGATTTTGCCGGTGAGGTTCCTGCTCAGACGATTCCAGTTGGACCAGCTCAGGTCCCAGAGAGGTTCATTGCCACCCCGGTACTTCAGAACGCTCTGGTTCGCTTAGTGGGCTTTATGGAGAGCGTGGCTCAAGCCGGTCTACTTCCTACAACACCAGCCGTCTCTCAGGCTGGGGGAGGGGCCCAGACTCCTACCTCAGATAGCTGGAGCATCTCAGCCGGGTATTGTGGCACAGGCAGTTGATGGGAAAGCTATGTCTGCCGATGCTTTGTAGAGATTGGATCGGTTCATCAAGTTATTCCCTACTACATTTACTGGTGCACTATCAGAGGATCCCCAGGATTACTTGGACAGTTGCTTTGAGGTTCTTCGGAACATGGGGATCGTAGAGACCAATGGGGTCGATTTTGCTACATTCCGCCTTTCTGGTACCGCCAAGACTTGGTGGAGGGATTTTTTTTTTACCAGGCCAGTTGGATCTTCGCCGTTGTCTTGGGCTCAGTTCTTCGAGTTATTCTTGGGGAAGTTTCTTCCAGTTACTCAGAGGGAGGATCTTCGTACGCAGTTTGAGCGTCTCCAGCAGGGATCTGTGACTGTTACACAGTATGAGACCAGGTTCATCACTCTGGCCCGACATGCTATGATGATACTCCCCACTGATCGAGAGAGAGTGAGGAGGTTTATTTAGGGACTATCTCAGCCTATTAGACTCCAGATGGCCATAGAGTCAGGTACTGATATTTCATTCCAGGAGGTAGCCAATGTGGTCAAGCGTATTGAGATGGTCTTGTCACAAGGCAGTGGTTAGGGGTCTGACAAGAGACCTCGTCATTTCGGCCGGCTTAGTGGTGCCTCATCTGGAGGCAGAGATTCTTTTGGCAGAGGTCATCCTCCTAGACCATACCAGTCGGCACTTCAGGTATCCCGCAGTGCGCCACCAGTTCCTATCAGTGCACCACCAGTTTCTATCAGTGCACCACTGCTTCAGAGCTTCCAGGGTGGTTATTCTGGTCGACAGGGGCAGTTTCAGGGCCAGCAGTCTCATTAGAAGAGGTATTGTTACTCTTGTGGTGTTCCAGGGCATATTTATAGGTATTTTCCTCGGGCTTCTAGTGGTTCTCAGCATCAAGGTTCCCGTGCTATGATTCCCGCACCAGGTGCACCCCCCCACCCCCTCAGCCAGCCAGGGGTGGAGGCCGAGGGGCCAGAGGTGGAGGCCAGACAGTTAGAGGTGGAGGACAGGTTATGAGAGGTAGAGGCCAGGCCTCAGTAGGTCGACCTAGAGATGTTCGGGTTGGAAGGGCTCCGCTCCGATGCTATGTTATTCCTGCCAGGCCTGAGGCTGAGGCCTCTGATGTAGTAATTACAGGTATGGTTTCAGTTTGCAGCAGAGATGCTTCGGTTTTATTTGATCAGGGGTCTACATTCTTCTATGTGTCTTCATATTTTGCCCCTTATCTGATTATGCCCCGTGATTACCTGAGTACTTCTGTATATGTATCTACACCGGTGAGTGATTCTATTATGGTAGATCGAGTCTACCATTCATGTTTAGTGGTTATTGGTGGTCTAGAGACTTATGTAGATCTCTTACTTCTTGATATGGTTTATTTCGATGTTATTTTGGGGATGGATTGGCTATCTCCCTACCATGCTATTCTGGACTATCATGCCAAGATCGTGACCTTGGCCTTACCTGGAGTACCTCGATTGGAGTGGAGAGGGACTCATAGGCATTCTTTCGGTAGAGTTATTTCACATATGAAGTCTCGGCGCATGGTCGAGAAGGGTTGTTTGGCCTATTTGGCATATGTTCGTGATTCTAGTGCCGAGGTTCCTTCTATGGAGTCCGTGCCCATTGTTCGTGAGTTTCCATAGGTATTCCCTGCTGACCTGTCGGGTATGACACCCGACAGGGATATTGACTTTTGCATTGAGTTGGCTCTAGGCACTCAGCCCATTTCTACTCCGCCTTATCGGATGGCCCCGCCAGAGTTGAAGGATTTGAAGGATCAGATACAGGACTTGCTTGATAACGGCTTCATTAGGCCTAGTGTTTCCCCTTGGGGTGCCCCAGTGTTGTTTGTTAAGAAGAAAGATGGCTCAATGAGGATGTGTATTGACTACCGGCAATTGAACAAGGTTACTATCAAGAATAAGTATCCTTTGCCGAGGATTGATGATTTATTCGACTAGCTTCAGGGTGCTTCAATTTTTTCCAAGATTGATTTGAGATCTGGCTACCATCAGTTGAGGATTAGGGCATCCGATGTCCCTAAGACAGCTTTCAGCACTCGGTATGGGTATTATAAGTTCTTGGTGATGTCATTTGGGTTTACAAATGCCCCCGCTGCTTTTATGGAGTTGATGAACCGAGTGTTCAGGACCTATTTGGAATCGTTTGTTATTGTTTTCATTGATGATATAGTGATATACTCCTGCAGTCGAGAGGAGCATGAGCAGCACCTTCGAGTCGTCCTCCAGACTCTGAAGGATAGTCAGTTATATGCCAAAGTTTCCAAGTACGAGTTCTGGTTGAGTTCGGTATCTTTTTTGGGTCATGTGGTGTCGACATAGGGTATCTAGGTAGATCCTAAGAAAATTTCAACAGTTAGAGATTGGCCTAGACCCACCTCAGCTACAGAGATTCGGAGCTTCTTGGGCTTAGCAGGTTACTATCGTCGATTTGTGGAGGGCTTTTCATCTGTTGCAGCATTGATGACCAGGTTGACTCAAAAGGGTGCCTATTTCAGGTGGTTTGATGAGTGTGAGGCGAGCTTTCAGAAGCTCAAGACAGCCTTGACCACGGCACCGGTGTTAGTTTTGCCCACAGGTTCAGGGCCATATACCATGTATTGTGATGCTTCCCGGGTTGTACTTGGTGTAGTGTTGATGCAGGATGGCAAGGTTATAGCTTATGCTTCACGTCAGTTGAAGATTCATGAGAAGAACTATCCAGTTCATGATTTAGAGTTATCAATTATTGTTCATGCGCTGAAGATTTGGAGGCATTATCTGTATGGTGTGTCTTGTGAGGTGTTCACACATCATAAGAGTTTGCAATATCTGTTCAAGCCGAAAGAATTGAATATGAGGCAGAGAAGATGGTTAGAGATGTTGAAAGATTATGACAATACCATTCTAAATCATCCGGGAAAGGCCAATGTGGTGGCCGATGCTTTTAGTCAGAAGTCAACCAATATGGGTAGTCTTGCTTATATACCGGCCGGGGAGCGACCGCTTGCTTTGAATGTTCAGGCCTTGGCCAATCGATTCATGAGATTGGATGTTTCAGAGACTGGCAGTGTCTTGGCTTATATTGTGGCTCGTTCTTCATTTTTTGATCATATTCGAGACCGGTAGTATGATGATCGTCATTTATGTGTTCTTAGAGATACGGTCCAGCACGGAGGTGCCAAGCAGGTTACAGTTGATGATGATGGAGTCTTGAGGATGCTGGGTCGTATTTGTGTGCCTGATGTTGACGGTATTCGTGTGTTGATATTTCAGGAGGCCCATAGTTCCCGGTATTCCATTCATCCGGGCGCCGCAAAGATGTACCAGGATTTGCGGCAGCATTATTGGTGGCGAAGGATGAAGAAAGATATTGTGGCATATGTAACACGGTGCTTGAACTGTCAGCAGGTTAAGTACGAGCACCAGAGACCCGGTGGTTTGATGAAGCAGATTGAGCTTCCCGAGTGGAAGTGGGAGCGTGTTACCATGGATTTCGTAGTTGGGCTCCCACGGACTCATAGGATGTTTGATGCTGTGTGGGTCATTGTGGATAGGTTGACCAAGTCAGCACACTTCATTCCTGTACCAATTTTGTAATCTTCGGAGAAGTTGGCAAAAATCTACATCAGGGAGATTATTCGTTTGCATGGTGTGCTCGTGTCCATTATTTCTGACCACGGTACTCAGTTTACCTCCCATTTCTGGAGAGTATTTTAGCGTGAGTTGGGCACAAGAGTTGAGTTGAGCACAGCATTTCATCCTCAGACGGACAGGCAGTCCGAGCGTACCATTCAGATCTTGGAGGATATGTTGCGAGCATGTGTCATTGACTTTTGAGGTTCATGGGACCAGTTTTTGCCTTTAGCTGAGTTTGCCTACAACAACAGATATTAGTCGAGCATTCAGATGGCTCCTTATGAGGCGTTGTATGGCAGGCGGTGTCGGTCGCCAGTCGGGTGGTTCGAGCCGGGAGAGGCTAGATTGTTGGGTTCAGAGTTAGTTCAGGATGCCTTGGATAAGGTGAAGATCATTCAGGATAGACTTTGCACAACTCAGTCCAGGAAGAAGAGTTATGCAGACCGTAGAGTTCGTGATTTGGAATTCATGGTTGGTGACCGGGTATTGCTTCGGGTGTCGCCCACAAAGGGCGTGATGAGGTTCGGGAAGAAGGGCAAGTTGAGCCCTAGATACATTGGTCCCTTTGAGATTCTTGAGAAGGTAGGAGATGTGGTCTATAGACTTGCTTTACCGCCGAGTTTGTCATCCGTGCATCCGGTGTTTCATGTATCTATTCTTTGGAAGTATCTTGCTGATCCATCTCATGTACTTGACTTCAGCGGTGTCCAGTTGGACAAGGATTTGACTTACGAGGAGGAGCCGGTAGCCATATTAGCTCGGCAGGTTCGTCAGCTGAGATCGAAGAGTTATCCTTCGGTCCGTGTTCAGTGGAGAGGTCAGCATGTTGGGAAAACTACATGGTAGTCTGAGTCCGATATGCGGAGCCGATATCCCCATCTTTTCCCCGATTTAGGTACCTTTCTATGTCCGTTCGAGGACGAACGTTTGTTTTAGAGGTGGAGATTGTGATGACCCAAAAGCCCATCCGGTGTATCCTTAGCTAATTCGGTGTTTCGAGATTGTGAAAACCTCCTTTTATCTCACCTCGATGTGCGTGCACATCCTGGGCGTGTAACCAGGAAGCCGTTATGTGAAATACTTATAAAAATGATGATTTTATATTAATTATTTGAATAAATTTGACTTTGGTCAACATTTTTGGTAAAAGGATCCGGACCCCTGATTTGACGGTCTCGGAGGGTCCGTAGGAAAATATGGGACTTGGGCGTATGCCCGGAATCGAATTCCGAGGTCCCAAATTCGAGAAATGAATTTTTAAAGAAATTATTTTTCTACAAAATATAAAGGTTTTTGAAAATGAAATTCTATGTGAAACCTGTGATATCGGGCCCGTATTATGGTTCCCGAGCCCGGTACAGGTTCGATATAGTTTATATGCATTATCTGTGAAATTTGGTAAGAAATGGAATCTGTTTGACATGATTCGGGCCTTAAATTCAAATTTGAAGTTTTAAGAAGTTTTGAAATATTTCATGGATTTTGAGGTTTAATTCGTTGGTTTTGATGTTCTTTTCGTGGTTTTATTACACGAATAAGTCCGTAGGAGGTTTATGAGGTCGTGTGCATAATTGGTTTGGAGCCCCGAGGGCTCGGGTGAGATTTGGATAGGCGTCGAGGTGTAATAGTTAGAAAAATCTGGTGTAAAATAGTTGGTTTCTGATGTTCAGTATTTTACTCTTCGCGATCGCAATGAGCAGTTTGGGCTGGGAGTAAAATTACCTTACGCGAACGCAGGGCCTTAGACGCGAATGCGGAGATTGAGGGGGGAAAGCCCTACGCGAACGCGTAGGTCCTCACGCGATCGCATAGTGCAAGGGGACCTGGGGGAGGGTAGCGCTGGGACCCTACGCGAACGCGTCCACAGGATCGCGAACGCGTATGGTAAGGGGGTGCTGGGTGGTTCCTTAACACTACGCGAACGCAACCACAAGCTCGCGAACGCGTAGGCTATATAACTCAAACCTTCGCGAATGCGGCCTGGGGCCCGCGAACGCGAAGAGCAATTATGCCGAGCTATATTATTTCAAAAACAGAATACACATTACGGGATTTACACCATTGTTTCACAAACTTCTTCTTCTCCACACCTCTTGGGCGACTTTTGAAGAGAAACTTCACCATATCTTCATAGGTATGTAATCCTAACCTCGTTTTCTTCCATTTTTATCAACACCCATTAGATTCTAGGCCTAAAAATATGAGATTTAGGGTAGAAAATTGAGGATTTGGGTAGAGTTAGGGCTTTTTGATTATTTGGAAATTTGACCACGTTTTGGGGTCGGATTTCAAAATAAATTATATATTCGAGCTCGTGGGTAAATGGATGATCGGGTTTTGGTCCGAACCTCGTGTTTTGACCAAGCGGGCCCGGGGTCGAATTTTGGATTTTCTAGAAGAATGTTGGGAATTCTATAATTAAGCATTGGAATTGAATTGCTTAGCATTTATTGATGTTATTTGGTCAATTATGTCTAGATACGATCGATTTGGAGTCGGGTTCGAAAGGAAAAGCGGTGCTAGAGGCTTGATTTGGATTCTTGGAGTCGAGGTAAGTGTTTGGCCTAACTTTAGCTTGAGGGAATAAGTGTTGAGTCATATGTGCTACGTGTTTATCCCATGTTCAATGTATAGGTGAGGTGACGAGTACCTATGCATTATTGTCAAGCATGCCCGTGAGTCGGTCTTTATGAAATATGCGTTTTTCTTCGTTATTTACTGTGTTATGAAGTAAATTTCATTTTGGAGGTTATTCAATTGTTGGCAATACTTGGTTATGAACCCTATAGATTAATTGTTCGGTTGAGGATTATTTTGTTAAGTTTTACACTTGAGCGAGATTGGTTATAGTTGTGTCCCTTGCTGGGACGGTATTTGTTTCTACTGTTGTTCCCTTACCGGATATTGTGATTATGATACATGTTATTGATTTTCCTTGCCAAATTGTTGTTCTTGATATTGTTTGGGTGAGGAAGTGTGTAAAGCACGAAGGGTGATGTCGTGTATTTATTTGTTGTATTGTGAGAAAGAGTGTAAAGCACGAAGGGTGATGCCGTATATTCATTTATTGCATTGTGAGAGTGAGAGTAAAAGCATGAAGAGTGATGTCGTGCCATGATTTTCATTTAACATCACGAAGGATAATGTCGTGCCCTTTATTTATTCATTGCATTGTGAGAATGAGAGTAAAAGCACGAAGGGTGATGCCGTGCACTTGTTTTGGTGAGGATGAGAGTAAAGCACGAAGGGTGATGACGTGTACATATTTGCTCTATGTTGTTATCTCCTGTTGACATTTATTTGTTTATACTGTTTCCGTGTTCAGTTAATCAGTATTGTTCTTCCCCTTGTTCCCCAGTATGTTTTTCCCCGTTCCTCTGTACTTAATTGTTTATTTCATGCCATTACTCTGTTGTATATTATCGAATTGTACATGTATTTGTTATTTGTCGTGTCCAAGCCTCGTCACTACTTCGCCGAGGTTAGGCTCGACACTTACTCAGTAATTGGGATCGGTTGTACTTATGCTACACCTGCACTTCTTTATGTTGTGCAGATTACAGTACTGGACCCGGGGGGCAGTGATCGAGGGAGTATCCTTCAGTCCACAGGCGACACTGAGGTAGTCCTGCAGGCGTCCACAGGCCTTGGCGTCACCTCCTATCCCTTTCCTTTTCTGTCTTTTCTTGTATTTCCAAGACAGTTGCACATGTTTATTTCAGACCTTTATTTTTAGTAAATCTTAGACCGTCTGTGAAATTGTGATACCAGTCTTGGGATTTATGTAAGGATTTTGTAATATTAGTTATTCAAATTGATGGTTTCTTAGCTTCCGTACTATTTATTCATTTTGTTCATGTTCATTACTTTTCTTTTAAATGATAATAATAAGGAAAATAAGTATTTTAATCGAAACGTTGGCTTATCTAGCGGGTTCAACGTTAGACGCCATTACGGTCTCGACGGTGGGAATTCGGGTCGTGACATTACTCCTTCATTCTTATTCTACCTTTCTTAATTTGTCCAAGTCAATCTTTCTTTTCCCGATCTTTTCATATTTCAGAAACCCCTATATATCTTTTGTCTTTCTCTTTAATATTCTTACTCACCTTCTTTCTCAAAAACATTTAAGCTTCCAATAGTTCTATACTTCTATTGCTCTACAAAATCTTATCTAAAATTAACAATATATCAAAAAAGATTAGTCGGCTATATTATCAATTTGAAATGAATTATTAGGGAAAATTGATTATAAAAAGGATTATTAACATTATGTATCTCAAAAAGCTAGAAAAATATATTTTAAATAAAAACATATCGTATAACTTTCTTCAAAGATTTATGCCTCATATTTAATTTTGGCCCGCGTAGACTTGAGGCGCCCCTACATCTACTATTGACTTTTACACGACTTTAAGAAAAGAATCGAACCGAACCGTATTGATACTGAAGAGAAACCAACATAATTTGGATCGGAAAGTCTGATATTGATTATACATAATAGAATAATCGAAAAATTAGTATGATACAAACTTTATAAAATAACCGATCAAACCGAACGATTGAAACCTGATTATGGCTCAGTTGTAATTGCGCGCTAATATCGCCCGATATTAATGAGCCTACTCCCAATCACTATTCCTGGCTAATCGAAAGGCCTTTAAGACTGATTCTAGTGATCTTGTGATATTGCCTTCCATTAATGAGATGACTAAAGGAGAAGTGCGAAAAAAGAAATTCAATTCCGGAGAAGCTGATAGAACAGGAAAAATGCTTTGACTATAGAAGAATGATTCCTTCTCCGTTAAACGAGAGCTCTTCCACATGTGACACCCTAATTTCCGTGACTGACTTTCTTCTCTATTCGACAGCTTGTTTTATTTTGCTTTAATAATTTAGATCCATAATCTATGGTGGTTTAGCAATTAAATCTCATTAATGCTCTGACTTACTTCAAGTAGAGCTCCATTATCGTGGCATCAGCTTATATTTAATGCTCATGGCTCCCTGATCACGGCAACTATTCTCATTAACTGTTTACTACTCCCTCCGTCTCATATTATCAATCATGGTTATTAAAATTAGTTGTCTCCAATTATTATCTCCGTTCACTTTTACTTGACATGTATATTAAAAATAGATTTTTATTTTTACTTGTCACTTTACGCATATCAAGACAAGACAATTTTTTTTCTGTTATACCCACCGTATTTATTAATCATTTCAAATTATTTTCTCAAATTAAATAAAATATACATCAATTAATATGAGTATCATGATAAATAATGCACTTCATTTATTATTTCTTAAGGGGCGTGAAAAGTCAAAACGTGCCAAGTAAAAGTGAACGGAGAGAGTATTTGTCACTTTAGAAGTCCAAGAAAAAATTGATTATTTTTTTTACCCTTAGTAATAATTATCCTTGAAGAATACAAACACCTAACTTTGTTCAAATACCAACGAAGAAAGATTAAATATAAATACACGAATAAGGGTAAAGTAGTCAAAATCTCATCGTAATTAATTTTTCTTAAAGGGCATGTACAAGAGAAACATGACAGATAATAGACGGATGGAATATATTATATCAAAAATTTAGAAAGCGACAACTAGTATATATATATATATATATATATATA
>ML265766.1:69006-85850 GCA_005239495.1 Nicotiana undulata | reverse complement strand
CATGAATAAGGTGGATTTTTCCGTGGGTCCTCGCCATCTGAATCAATTCTGAACGAACAGTATATCTATCTGAAATATTGCTACAAGAAATATTGTACGAGAAGAGGAGGACAAGTTGGAACAAGCTCTGCAAGAGAGCAAAATAAAAAGGGCAGAGAAGGGAAAAGCAAAGGTAGGGGAGCCTGTTGAGGCTATTGTTGATGATGAAGTGGTGTTGGACCTGGTCCAACAAGAAGAGGAGGATGCTCCAGTAGTTTTCACGAAACCCAAGCCCAAAAAGGCCAAGACTTCCCCAAAGAAGTCAGCTACTGTGTCTACTCCCACTGCGAGTACCTCTACAAGGACAAGGTCCAAGCAAAAGAAAGTGAAGAAAGTTAAGATTGTGAAGAGGGATGATGATCCGGAATGGAGTGGAGATGAAGAGAAGGAGGTTGGAGAAGTGTCTACTGACAGAGTTTCCATGTTTGGCAAGAGACATATATTGAAGAGGAAGTTGTTGAAGGATTTGGAGGAGCCTGGTATGAGGTATTTACTGGATTTTCTGGCAGTGCAGGGCTGGAAGGACATGGTCCTTCGCATGGAAGGCAGGCTGGTCAGGAATGAGATTGTGGAGTTCATGGGGAATGCAACAGTGATTGGAGGCAGGGTTACCTCATTGGTCAAGGGAGTTGAAGTCTCCTTTGATGCTCAAGAACTGGGAGTCATTCTAGACATTCCATCTGAGGGCTATGACGACTATACAAGGCAGAGATGGCCTTGCTTAGATGGAATGTCCTCAGTTATCAGTATTACCCGATTCTTCTGGAACAATGAGAAGGAGATAGAACCCAGGGTTGTGTTCAAAAGTGAGATAAAGCCTGAGCACAAGCTGTTCTTTGAATTTGTGATCAAATTCCTGCTGCCTAGACAAGAACGATGACACATTGCGAACTACATGGACTTAACCCTCATGGAGTGTTTGTACAGAGGAAAGCAGATCAATTGGCCAGCTTTTATCATCCAACTCTTGGACAGAGTGGTGAATGGCACCAAAGCCCATGCAATACCCTATGGATTTATTCTAACTGCAGTTCTTGCTCATTTTGGAGTTCCTACAAAGAAGGCTGAGATGGCTACTACTAAGGATTACTTTGGAAAGGACACTCTGTTGTCTTGTGATTATATTATAAATGCCCCGAAAGATGAACCTGGTTCATCTCGGAAGCAACCAGTCAACAGCAAGGTCCGCACCCTGGTGCAAGAAAGTGAGTTAAAGGATATGGAGATCCTTCGATTGAAGTCTCGCTTGATTGAGGTGGAAGCTGAGCGTGATGCTCTCAAAGCTGAGTTGGCTAAGGAGAAGGAGAAAAACGAAGGTGTCTTACACCAAATGTTGTCCCTTCTACAAACCAAGAATTCAGCCTCATCTGCACCACCCCAGCCTTAGGAATGTCCAGTGTCACCCCCTCCAATACCATCTATGACCAGTTTGGGATGTCTACCTGTTTTAGTTTCAGTTTTTATTCTGTTTTGCTCATGTTTTGGTTGTTCTTGATTTTAATCTGTTTTGGTAATGATCATCATGTTAATCAATGAAAGCTTGTTGTTTTAAAAATGTCTCAATTTCTAATTTAGCTTACATTATTGGTTTCTTGTGTTGATTAATCATGTTTGCACCTGCAGTTGCCTAAATTGGCCATGAGTAAGAATTAAAAAACTGGTAAGTATCATTTTGCAACTTTTAGATGATGCCAAAAGGGGGAAGATTGATTTTGTTTTCAAAAAATTTCAAAAAGTGATATTTATAACCTAATGACCCTGGTTCTTGATGATTAATGCTTAAAAATATACAAAGTGTTTAAAGTGTATACAGGATAAAAGCACAGAGTTTGTCATCATCAAAAAGGGGGAATTTGTTGGCCCATGTCACTGAATGGGTTTTGAAGATTGACAAAAGGTGACAAGTTGAACCAGGTCCATCATAGCATACACATCTGAATGAAGCAGTTGGAACAAGAATCGTACAAGTCTAGGAGATATCAGTGATTGCTGAGTATCAAAGAACTAAGAGAATGTCTCCTAATACGAAAAGGTTGCAAACTGATAGAGATGACAGAAGTTGATTTCAGCTAGGACAGAAATAGAGGAAGGAAGTTGAGTTACAATCAAACTCGTTTACCCAGGAAGAGTTCGATCATAATTGAATCATGTACTCAATAAATTGACTCTATAAATAATCAATGTATTACTGCTGAAAGAAGTGACGCACAAGTACTAAAGTGAATCAAGATCTGAAGCAAAAGTTCCAGAGATATTTTGCAAGCAGAATTGTTGTGCGATACAAAGGCTACAGTTCAACTAGAAGAAACAGTTCCATTGTTTGTGTATTGAGTCTAGTTGATTGTAGTAGGAGTTTTAACATTGTATCTTTTCAGCTTTCATAGAAGTAATTGGAATAGGTACAAATTGTTCAAGTTAGAGTTAGCTTGAAATCTGTAGAAATTAGCTAGAGGCTAGTTGATACAAAGAGGATTAGAGTTAGTCCTAGGATTACAAAAGAGTTTATTTTGTAAGTCCGTTTTGGCTCAGAGTTTTAGTGAAGAGTTTGAGCAAATCCTACTGAGGAGTAGGTCGTGGTTTTTTCACTTTTTGAGCCAGGTGTTTTCCACGTAAAAATCTTTGTGTCTTTACTTTACTTCTTTAATTATTCCGCAACAGTAGAAAGTAGTACACAAAGAAGAACCAGGTTCTTCTTATTAGACAGCACTCGAAAATTGGGTACTACGCAATTAACTTAAATTATTGTGTAGTATGAAGTCTAAAACATCAGTGGTACTCACAGCTTCCAGCATGATCAATAACAACGTTTGAGGAAATGGCCGACAAGTTTGTAACCGCCCACGCTGGAGCCAAGAAGGTCGAGGCCAGGGTGAATGATATATTCGTTGTTAGACAATCGCTTGGCGAGGGACTCGATAATTTCTCGCCCGATTCAACAGAGTTAGAATGAGCTTGCCACGGGGTCAATGGTAGAAGACCTCGACCCCGTCCAAATAGATAAAAACGACATCAGTAAAAAGGCTTACATCGTCCACAAACTCTCTGAACCAGGTAAATTTCATAAATTTCTAACTGACAATGCAGACCTATTCGCTTTCTCCCATGTAGATATGCCAGGTATCTCAAAGGACATTCCCACGCACAAATTGAACGTAGATCCATTCAACCCACCAGTACGGCAAATGAGAAGAAAATTCAACGCTGCCATCAACGAAGCAGTCCGCGAGGAGGTAGAAAAGCTACTCGCCAACGGCTTTATCAGAGAATCCAATTACCTCCTATGGGTCGCCAACATAGTCATGGTGAAAAAGAAAAATGGGAAGTGCTGCATGTGCGTAGACTTCACAGACCTAAACAAAGCAAACCCAAAAGACTCTTTTCCGCTTCCGCACATTGACCAACTCATCGATGCAACGACACGACCCGAATTGCTAAGCTTCATGGACACCTATTCAGGGTACAACCAAATCCTCATGGAGGAGGAAGACCATGGAAAGACCGCTTTCATAACTCACCAAGGGACGTATTGCTACAGAGTCATTCCATTTGGGTTGAAGAACGCAGGAGCAACTTATCAAAGGCTGGTCATCAAGATGTTGAAAGACCAGCTCGATAAAATGATGGAAGTATACATCGACGATATGTTGGTCAAATACAAAAGTAAAGAAGATCATATCGATCACCTGAAAGAAACCTTCGATATACTGAGGCACTAAGGCATGAAGCTAAACCCCGAAAAGTGCGCCTTCGGCGTAACCTCGGGCAAGTTCCTTGGTTTCCTGGTGTCACAAAGAGGCATAGAATTCAACCCCGACCAGATCAAAGCTATTGAAGGTGTCAAATTAGGAGAATATTTGTTACAGTTGTACAACAGCATTAGGGAAGATATTTTTCTGTAATTAGCTTTTATATTTTCCATATTTATCCTAGGAAGATCAGATCAGATCTGTATCACTGATTTGTAGAGATATCCCTAGCTAGATTTCTTTGTAATCTCAGTATACCCTAGTCTGTACATTGTGAAGATGAGAAAGACAATATACCTTTATCTTCTCCTTTTAACATGGTATCAGAGCTTTTGGCTCTTTCCTGAGAGAATTCCTTCTCCTTTCTCATCATTTTCTTGAGATTGAAACTTTTTTTTTTCCTTCTGGACTTGTTGAAACCCGAAAGTCAAGGATAAAATACCTGAAACCACCGAGACTTGTCCTTCTATCACCACAACTGATGATTTGCAAAATGCCCAGGCAGCTTACCGGTTGAATGGACAAAATTTTCTGAAATGGTCACAATTTGTTCGGACATTCTTTAAAGGCAAAGGGAAGCTAAGTCATTTGCAGGGTACAGGCCCATCTAAGGAAGATCCTAATTTTGAAGCTTGGGATGAGCAAGACTCAATGGTCATGTCTTGGATCTGGAATCCAATGATTCCAGAAATAAGTGATACAGTGATGTTTCTGAGTACGGCTAAGGAGATATGGGAAGCAATCCAACAAACCTACTCCAAGGTAAATGATGCAGCCCGAATCTATGAACTTAAGATGAAAGTTACAGCCATGAAGCAGGGGGCACGATCACTCATTGAATATGCCAATCTCTTGCAGGGACTGTGACAAGAGATTGATCACTACCAATGCATTCAGATGTGATGCCCAGAAGATGCAGTGACCTTGAAGCACTTTATAGAAAGGGAACGCACATATGACTTCCTTGCTGGACTTAATGTTGAACTTGATTCGGCAAGGGTTCAAATATTGAGACAAGAGGAACTTCCATCACTGAATGAAGCAGTCTCAATAGTACGGGCTGAAAAAGGGCGTAGGAGTGTTATGCTTGACACTCAAGCCAGAGAAATATCAGCACTTGTTGCAAAAAGGGATGGGAAGAAGGAGAATAGCATGCTACACCCATCGAAAAATTCTACCAAGCCAACAAATGCTTCAAAACTATTCAATATAGATTCTCTTTATTGCACCTACTGTAAGAAGCATCGCCACACAAGAGAGAGATGTTGGAAGCTGAACGGCAAACCACAGAACAATAACCATAGGGGCGAGAACGGGAGACAGGCTTATGTTACTAGCACTCACCAAAATGACTTAGATAATTTTGCTAAGTCAAATGCGGAGATCAGCCAAGAAGATATTGAAAGGCTAAAAGGTTTGCTTAGTTCTTTAGACAAAAGTAATCCAGCCGATACAGGTACATGTTCTCTAACATTCTTAGGTATCTCTTCTCTTTGTTGTACTTCTAATGTCATGACAAGTAATTCCTTCCCGTGGATAGTTGATTCTGGAGTAACAGACCACATGACCTCTTCTTGTAAATACTTTTCGTCCTATACCCCTTGCCTAAGCCATAGAAAGCTCACCATCGATGATGGTTCTTTCGCTACTGTAGCCGGATATGGAGACGTTCGCTTAAATTCTCAATGCCTTAAAAATGTGCTTCATGTTCCAAAATTGTTTGCTAATCTAATTTCAATTCAAAAAGTTACTCAAGATTTTAATTGCCGAGTAATTTTTCTCCATTCCTATTGTATTTTCCAGGAACAGGAAACCAAGAAGATGAATGGGCTTGCTAAAGTCATAAACGGGCTCTATTACCTGGAAAACCTGAACCTAAAGAATGAAGCTTTGAACACTCCCCCTGACTGATCGTGCCCCATGCTCTCACTGGCTGCCATTTTTGGATGGACTTTGCAGTAATTCGATGTGAATAATGCTTTTATCCATGGAGATTTGGAGGAAGATATACATATGGAGGTCTCGCCGGGATTTGAGTCTAAGGCAAGAAAGGTATGCAGGCTTAAAAAGGCTCTCTATGAACTCAAACAATCGCCACAAGCGTGGTTTGGAAGATTTGCAAGGGTAATGATCACACAAGGGTATAGGCAGAGTCAAGGGGATCATACTTTGTTCGTGAGAGATTCAGGAAATGGAAAAACAACGGCCCTACTGGTATATGTAGATGATATCATAGTCACTAGAGATGATGAAGATGGTATACAATATCTAAAAGAATGTCTGCTTAAATAGTTTGACATCAAGGAACTTGGGAAGTTGAAATACTTCCTAGGAATTGAGGTAGCCCATTCTAAACAAGGCATATTTGTTTCACAACAAAAATATGTCTATGATTTGCTAAAGAAGACTGGAAAATTGGGGTGTAAACCAGCAGCTACACCTATTGATTACAGTCACAGGCTAACTGAAGCATCAAAAGATCTATCTGTGGATAAAGGGTCATATCACTGACTTGTTGGAAGGTTAATCTACCTATCCCACACTAGACCTGATATAGGCTATGTCGTGAGCGTGGTGAGCCAGTTTATGCACAATCCAAAGGAAGTCCACCTAAGAGCAGCACATAGAATACTAGAGTATCTGAAAGGGACGCCTGGAAGAGGACTGTTATTTAAAAGGAGTGGCACCTTGACTCTAGAAGCTTATATTGATGCGGACTATGCTGGGTCACTAGTCGACAGGAAGTCAACCTCAAGGTATTGCACTTTCTTGGTGGTAATCTAGTGACATAGAGAAGTAAAAAAATAGAATGTTGTAGCAAGGTCAAGTGCTGAATCAGAGTTCAGAGCTATGGCATTGGGTGTTTGTGAGCTATTGTGGCTAAAAATAATTCTTGAAGACCTGAAAGTAAAGTGGGAGGCGCCTATGAAACTATATTGTGATAACAAGTCAACAATAAGTATAGCCCCATAACCCAGTGCAGCATGATCGGCCGAAACACAATCAAGTTGATCGACCCTTTATCAAAGAGAAATTGGATAGTGGGTTGATTTGTACTCCATTTGTGTCTTCCAAGGATCAACTAGCGGACATTATCACAAAAGGACTACAAAGTAGCACTTTTGAAGGACTTGTTACCAAGCTGGGAATGCAAGATATCCATTCACCAGCTTGAGGGGAAGTGTCAGATTACGAGAATATTTGCTACAGTTGTACAACAGCATTAGGGAAGATATATTTCTGTAATTAGCTTTGATATTTTCCATATTTATCCTAGGAAGATCAGATCAGATCTGTATCCCTGATTTGTAGAGATATACCTAGCTAGCTTTCTTTGTAATCTCAGTATATAAGCCCCTAGTCTGTACATTGTGAGGATGAGAAAGACAATATACCTTTATCTTCTCCTTTTAACAAAAGGAATACCTGAACTACTGACCAGCAAGAAACAGGTGCAAAAATTCACCGGCCGTATACCCACATTGTCAAGATTCATCTCCCGATCCTTCGATAGATGCCACAAATTTTTCAACGTACTCAAAAAAGACAACGGGCTCCAGTGGAACTCGGAATGCATTGAGGCCTTAAGGGAGCTAAAGGCATATTATTCCTCGGCTCCACTGCTCGCCAAAGCAGAACCCGGCGAACGCCTCCTGGTATATTTGGTCATGTCATAAGTAGCGGTAAGTGCAGTACTGGTCCGTGAAAACAAAGGTAGGCAGTCTCCAATTTACTATATTAGTAAAACCCTGGTCGATGCCGAAATAAGGTACCCCCACCTCGAAAAGCTGTCTCTGGAATTGGTCATAGCTTCACGAAAGCTTAGACCTTATTTTCAGTTCCACACCATATCGGTGGTCACGACCTTCCCACTTAGAAGCATTTTACATAAGCCCGAACTATCAGGGAGGATAGACAAATAGGACATTGAGTTTAGCGAGCACGATATCACATATCAGTCGCGAACGGAAATAAAGTCACAAGTACTAGCTGACTTCGTCGCCGACTTCAGCGCCAAGATAATTCCTGAAGTCGAGTAGGAAACTTCTCGTACTACTCCCCACTTACCAGACCTTTGGATCTTATACACCGACGGTAATTCTAATGCGTCAGGTTACGGACTTGGACTCGAACTCGAGGTCCCAACGGGAGAGGTCATCCTCCAGTCCATACGGTGCCCCGATATGACTAACAATGAGGCCGAGTATGAGGCCATAATTGTAGAACTGAAACTATCTCTCAAATATGGAGCACGACGGTAGTCCTCCGATGCGACTCACAACTCGTCGTCAATCAAGTCACATGGACTTACCAAATCAAGGAACAGAGGCTACAAAGTACCAAACAGAAATCCATAAAATGCTACCGGAATTCGACGAATGCCAATTCGATCAAATACCTCGAGCTCAAAACACCGAGGCAGACGGACACAAAACTAGCAGCAACAACAAAAAGCATAAATGGAAAGGTGGCGTGGTCATGCTACTCCACTCGTCAATAGACCAACTTGAGGTACACTTTGTAAACTTAACTTGGGACTGGCGCAACGATATTATAACCTACTTGAAGGAGGGAATACTTCCACCAGACAAAAAAGAAGCCAAAAAGCTTTGAATGCAAGCGGCTAGGTACAACATCATCGACAACGACTTGTACAAAAGGACATTCGGCGGCCCCTTGGCAAAATTCCTGGGACCAAACCAAACAAGACTAGTAGTCGAGGAAGTACACGAAGGCCATTGCGGTGCCCATACTGGCAATCGAGCCCTCGTCAGATGCCTCATACGAGCTAGCTATTATGGGCCCACCATGAAAAAGGAAGCCGACGATTTAGTTAAAAAATGTGAACAATGTCAGAAGTACGCCCCTATGATACACCAAGCAGGCGAGCACCTCCATTCAGTCACATCACCCTGTCCATTCATCAAATGGGGAATGGACATCGTGGGACCACTCTCAGCAGGACGAGGTAATGTACGTTTCCTTTTAGTTTTGACTGACTACTTTTCCAAATGGGTAGAACCAGGTGCATTCGCCCAAATACGCGAACAGGAAGTCGTCACTTTCATATGGAGGAACATTATATGTTGTTTCGGCATCCCCAAGGGGATCAGTTGTGATAACATACTACAATTCACCTGGAATAAGACCGTTGAATTTATTGAAAAGTGGCACATCAAGCGAATATTGCCACGCATTATCATCCTACAGGAAACAAACAAGCCGAATCCTCCAACAAAACAATATTAAACATCATGGAAAGGAAACTCGAAGACGCTAAGGGACTGTGGCCGGAACTGCTACCAGAAGTGCTATGGGCATATCGCACCACGCCAAAGACGAGAACAGTGGAAACTTCATACTCATTGGTCTACGGGGCTGATGCAGTTACCTCTAAGTCATACTCTTTTCCCTCACTCGCGATGAAGGGGACGTCTCGAATTTCAAGTTTGTTATTCATCGCTCTGTCTATCAACTACTCCAGGCAAACCGATGAAGGGACTAGGTAGATGGAGAAATTCTCAAATATATCTATTGAGAAAAGCATGTAATATTCTCCAATGAAATGAAACAAAGCAACACACAGCATTTTTCGCTCAACTCCAAATCCCTCCACATTTTACACTTGCATTCGACCTCGCTCGAATTATTTACATTCGACCACGCTCGAATTACTTACATTCGACTTCGTTCAAATTATTCACATTCGACCTCGCTCGAATTATTCACATTCGACCTCGCTCGAATTAGTCACATTTGACCCCGCTCGAATTAGTCACGTTCGACCCCGCTCGAATTACTCACGTTCGACCCCGCTCGAATTACTCACGTTCAACTCCGCTCGAATTACTCACATTCGACCCCGCTCGAATTACTCACATTTGACCTCGCTCTAATTACTTACACACGACCTCGCTCTAATTACTCTGCGATCTACTAAATATTGACCTCATGTCAGTCTACGATCAGCCTCCCGGGAATAGCATCACAACAGAATACAAGAAAGCGTGAATCCAAAAGCATATAGCAAAAGGTAACCATCTCATTACAACCTATTGGGCTACATTACTCGTTCTTTTACTAAGGGCCCGAGTACGCCCTCACAAAAGTAGCAAACAGCCAAAAATTAAGTACAAATGGCTTTACGCTGCATCATCCTCATCAGCATATTCTTCTTCATACCAAGGATCAAAAGCAAGCTCGTCCATGGTATCTTCATCATCTTCCCCGCCAGGCGTACCAGGCGCATAGCCACAAGCTTCACGAGCCGCCCGCGCCTTAACATGAACATCGGTAAGCTCCTCTTCGGAAACCTTCCCAGCAGCTCTCAAAGACTTGTATACGTCAATTTGAGCCTCAACATGAACCCACATCTCATATAACTCCCGCGATACATTCGAATCGACAGAAGCTTGAGAAGTAGACGGTTGAGACAGTTGATCCTTCTCGGCCTTCAGAAGTGAGATCTGCTCGCTCAACCCAGACAGTTGCACCTCTAAGTTCCCAACCTGCTCCTCCAACCTCGCCACCTTAAGCGTCGATGTCTCCGCCTCACTCGCTCGCTCAGATCCACAGACACGCAGAGTACCTGCCAAAGCTGCCGCCTCCACCATTGAGGCCATCGGCTAGATCCAACTCCCCGACCTTAACACCCAACTCGGCCCTCAAATCGGGGTCCTCGCCTCACTTTGGTCGAGCTCGACCTTCAAGGACGCCACATGTTCCTATAGATCTGCGTTCTCGACCATTATTCCCTTACTCAGTTCAAGCTCATCCTATTTAGACTTCAGTGTCTCCTCCAACACGGTGCATAGGCTAATAGCCTTCATAATCTCCCCGTCCTTCTCTTTCAGCTCTTCAATTCCTCCCAATCTGATCATGCAGCTCCCGGAACTGGACGTCTTCACCAACACTCCTGACCACCTTTCGGTACTTAGAGCGGTATTCTCTATACTTGGACTCCATCCTCCTATAGAGAGCGACCCTCTCCTCCTTTCGCCGGTCACTCTCAATCTCCAGGATGAGAGTCTGGAAAACAAAAGGAAACAGATCGGCCGAGATAAAACGATATCAACGGAACAAGAAAACACTCAGAAGAACTCACCCGCAAGGCCATGCCCGATATGCCTAGAGAAAGGTCGATATCTTTCAGTATCCGCAATTCCGCAATTGTATTCATAAATACAGTAGAGTGAACACAGCGACTACAGTCTGATAGCAATGAAATTTTGTAGAATTAAATTTATTGAGTAATATTAGGAGTGATATAGTCTAATTTATTGGAAACAATCTCTCTATCTTCACAAGGTAGGGGTAAGGTTTGCGTACACACTACCCTCCCCATACCCCACGGTGTGAGATAATACTGAATATGTTGTTGTTGTTGTAAATTAGGAGTGATACACGTTAAGTGATCCTCTTACGTTATTAAACACCTGGACTCCCTACTTATTAGGCGAATTTCGAAACTGTATTCATGAATACAGTAGTGCGAATACAGCGAAATACAGTCCGTTAACCACTAAGTATTAGCTATAAGAATCCACTCAATTTGTCTCTATCTGTTTCACTTGCCAACTAATTCATCTATAATTGAAGTTTTAAAGATGTTTCTCATCTTTTTTCAAATGAGAAAAAATTATGCATACATTTTCCAAATGTTTAGCTTTCTTATAAGAAAATGCATTGTACTAACTTCATTTTCAAAAGATGATTAAATCTATGTCTAATAAATGACAACAACAAACTCAATTTAATCCCAACATATGAAGTCTGAAGAATTTTTGATAAATCTATGTCCAATAAAACTTCAAAAAAATTAGTAATAAATGAATTCTTGATAAACAAAATAGTACTACCGAATAACCTAAAACGTACCTGTATACTTAAGAATAGGGACCGTTTGATCCATACGAATTCCCACTTTTGTTTCTATTTGACCGGTCCATTCTGTTGAACTCACTAGAGATTTACGAGACAAAGAAACAGGAGTATCCGCCTGAGAATCTCCACCAAATCCAATGATATAACTATAATCATTTTATACTTTTACACTTCAAAATAATTTCACCATATGGAAAACTGAATAGCAAGACAAAGACACATTTATAGAACACCAAATGGTTTGGTCTGGTAATCAAATAAAATGGTACTTTTTTTTTCTCTAACCAATCTTTCATTTCTCATAAATGTTTCAAAGAATCAAATTGTTGATATATGTTTCAGCCTTTTAATTTAACTAATTTGAACTTAATTAAACTAAAGAGTCACGCTCTTTAAACGCCCTATAAGAAAGAACCCTTACTCAACATAGGGTCCAAAAAACCCCTCCAGCTGTTGGCTCCATGCAGATTGCTAGTCAAGTAAGTAGGGCCTTTTCCTTTTTGTTTGAATAACCCATTCTCATTATCTTTAATAAGTAAAGTAGGCAAACCTATAGGTCCTTAGTAGCGTTGACAAAGAAGAAGGAGCCGGTTAAAAGAAAGCGAATCTTTCCAGGTTCCCTCCACATACATATGAAAAGTAAGCCAGCCGTATTAGCTCATCAACTCGCCTTAACGCACCCATATTATTTAAAATAGTTTAGAAAGTTATTCCTACAAGGGGGAGAAATGCAAAAATAGTCAGATTTATAAGTGGTCACACAAAAATAGTCACAGTTTCAAAAGTAATCGAAATTTAGCCACTTTTCATGTAAAGATAAATCTGAACGAAAACACTGTTCAAAATCCGGAAAATACTCCAGCATAATATACTGGAGTTCCAGCATAAGTATACTGAAACTCCAGTATATTATATGTATTTGTCGAAATTTGGATTGAACTTAATGACTTCGTTGGTCGTGGTCGAAGTCTAGGTCGGCCAAGGTTTGATGACAAAAAGCCCCTCTCAAGAGAAGCCGACTTTTGGTCGAATAGAGAAATAGACAGTAACGGTAAGATAAGTTTAGGTCAGTAAGAGAGAATATTCCATTAGAATATTCTTTGGCTTGTATTTTTTTATGGTTTCGAAAGAAAACTCGTTCGTAACATTGACTATTGAGAATATACAAAACTTGTATTTTCTATTGATTCTTGAGTTCGAAGCTAGAAGGCCTCTCATTCATAACTGCATCAGACGCAACGGCCGCCTCTACGGATGGAAATGACTCTGGCCCCGCCTCAAGAGCCATGACTCTTTCCGTTTCTTCAATCACGGCCTTCCCCGTTTCCACCCTCCGCCTCTTCCGTGAGATGGCTCATCGGCAAGAAGAAGAACCTGCTAAGATGGGGCCTCTTCAGAAACAGCAACGTCCAAAGAGGCGTGCTCCCCTACCCCTGGAGTCCGAGTCTGATCTCGCACAGACTCGACTAATGCGAACTCCATCGCGGCCGAGGTCACCCTCTGACGAAAGGCAAGAGCGGGTGCCTTCGCCTTCTTAGAAAATCGCCGACCTAGCACCAACGAGGAGTTAAGTCAGAAACCGATAAGGGACGATGCCAAACTAGAGAACAAGAGTACTTACGAGACGAGGTCCTAGGCCCGTATCGCTTATGAAAAGACGCCCAATCACGAATTCCCACTGTATGGGAAACACGCGAGTAACCCAATCCTCTATGTCCAAGATGAGAGAAGGAGAACGCCTTACAACTAAAAACAAGAAGACAACGAACGTGTCAAAAATCGAGGAGAAAAGGAAAAAAGAAACAATGAGTAGAGGAAGGTACGAGGAAGTACTTACGACTATAATTCCACTTCTTAGGAAACCCAGTCGGGTCCGTCACCACATTCTCAGTTCTAACGAAGAAGTATTTGCGCCAAAATAGCCGACTTGCCATATCATCCATCCCGTCCACCAATCCCTTCGTTCTGCGATGTCGTAGATGTATTAAGGTACCTCTGAAAAAGGTAGGCGAGAATAAGTGGAGTAAATGGCGGAGGTCGACCTCGCAACCAGCCAGTTCAGCGTATTTATCCAGCATCAGGAAGATCTTATACAAGTAAGGAGAAAGTTATGTCGAGAAAACGCCATAAAAGCGACAAAATTCCTCGGCTAACCGAGGAAGAAGAAGGGTGTAGCTGATCGCGAAAGGGTATGCGTAAAAAGCGCAGAACCTTGGCCTATAAACCTGAACGATATCGCCCTCCACGGAGACAATCTCGACGTGAGGAAGGATGCGGTATTTATCCTGCATGTCTGCCAACTCGGCTTGCCCCGACTCAGAAAGCTCTGGTACAGGAGCGGGAGTAGGTTCTTTAGGAAAATCATTCCTAACCGTAGGATTTTTTGGCACTACCTCTTCAACGATGGGGAAGTCGTCATCCCTTCAACCGAAGGCTCATCACTAGTAGGAAGAATGGCCATTCACAAAGGGGTGGCATCGGAAACTTCATCATGACTATGGGGAAAGTCGACATGATGACAGTATGATATATACGCAACAAGATGAGAGAATGGGGTTAGTGATTGGGAGAGAAACTGAAAACTAGAGGTGAAGAAATCACAAGAAATGGAGAAGATGCTCACAGAAAGAATAAGTGCTTAAGAAGAAAGAGACGGTAAAAATTTCAAATGAGAAACCCCTTCCCTATTTATAGGGTTGAGTGGCATCAAAATCAAGGCCAAAAAGTCGTCAATGGTACCAAAATCGAAGCACCAACAGTGCAGGCCCTGCATTGGGAAGACGCATAATGATGACGCGCATGACTATGACAACACCTGACGTCATCTACGCCAATCGTGGCCTTGTCGGAGATCAATAAATTGGTTCCGATTAATCCAACCATTACGACCAAATTTCTCTCACAACGAACACGGTGTAATCCGCTCATCAAGTACGTGGGGACCACGACCTTAATAAGCGGAGGGACTAACTGTATTGGTCGAAATTTGGATTGAACTTAATGGCTTCATTGGTCATGGTCGAAGTCTAGGTCGGCCAAGGTTTGATGACGAAGAGCCCCTCTCAAGAGAAGCCGACTTTTGGTCGAATAGAGAAATAGACAGTAACGGTAAGATACGATTAGGTCAGGAAGAGAGAATACTCCATTAGAATATTCTTTGGCTTGTACTTTTTTAGGGTTTCGAAAGAATGTTCCCTATATATAGGAAGAGCAAAAGAGAAAAAGGGGAGCTGGAACCTTCTGAAAGAAAACACGTTTGTAACATTCACTATTGAGAATATACTAAACTTGTCTTTTCTATTGATTCTTGAGTTCGAAGCTACCTTTTCATCTACAAAATCCAAGAATCTTGTATTCATCCACGTTTGTTATTATCCACATCGCTGACAAAGGGTTGATTGGCCGTAGTCATTCAACAATTGGGTGATATATCCTTCATTATTACATTTATTGTCATTGCATGCATTAAATCTACAGATTTCTCTGAGCATTCATTAGCAATCATCGAACACATTTTGACTTGCATTTACTACTGCGGTACTTAAACCTATTCCATTCATCATCAAACTCATAGATCTAACAGTCATTAAGCTTAACTAGGATTAACCCTTCATTTCATCCATCAACTCATTTAAAGAAAGGATTAACACATTTTTGGTATAACATTATACTAGAGTTCCAGCAAAGTATATCGGTCCAGCATATTTCATACACAGGTGCTCGAATCTCCAGTATATTATGCTGGAACTTTTCGCGTGTTGGAGTTCCAGCATAATATGCTGGAAGTTCATACACAGGTGCACCGACTCCAGTATATTATGCTGCACCGGTCTCTATTGCAGCAAAATAGTGACCATTTTTCAATGACTTGGCAAACGTTGGCTATTTTGCAATGACCAGTCCGAAAACTGGCTAACTCGTGCTATTTTTACAACAAAATGGGGTTGAAACCATGAGAAAATGGAGTCTAAGTTCCCATTTGGATATAAATTTTGGCTATTTTTTCCCAAAAAAAAATTAAGAATATTGTTTGTTCCTGGAGTTTGATTAGTTTTTGAAAACAAAAATTGAAGAAAATTTTGATCAATTTTCGGATGAATTCTTTTTCTACTCACAAAACTTCAAATGCATGTCCAAACACAACTTCAACTTCAAAAAACTATTTTTTTATACAACTTCAGAAAGTCTTTTTTAAATTTCAACCAAATTTATGTTCGAACGCTAGCTAATTACCAATATAAACAAAAAGGCGAGTTAAGGTATGCTTGGTAGTTGTACTGGAAAGAGATAGTAAGTACCTAGTGGAAAGAAGAAAAGAGTGCACAAACTGACTCCAAACACCATCCAACAATATATCCAGTCAAATCCCACATGTAGGGTCTGGGAAGAGTAGAGTGTAGACAGATCTTACCCCTATCCCAAAATGTAGAAAGATTGTTTCCGGAAAACCCTCGGCTCAACACCGTCCGTTATTTAAAAAGGACACATTTACTGAATAGTTGTTGGGGAAGGATCAAGTTTGGAGCACATGTGCACAGTAAGTAGAGAATGACAAAACAGTACCCTTCAAACAAAAGGCCAAACACATCTGAGTATGAATAAGGCTAACGGGGAATTGAAAGTGAAAGGAGCCTCATGAGTGAGGGCGAGTACCCTAAAATACCATTCAAATGGTGTCAGTAGCCATGTGATACTATGGCCCTTCACCATTCATGTCCACATAAAGGAAACCATAAAATGAGACAAAATAGTCCCCTAAAGTTGCCTTTTAATGCATAAAAAAAACGTCATTTTTTGTTCTTCTTTCCTCTTTATTTTTCTTTTTTTGATAATAGTAACAATAACCACGATATTCAGACCAATTTGCACGCACCTCGACTAATTCAATAAGATATATTCTCCTTTGATACGTGTAGATAATCATGATGTTCAGACCAATTTACACACACCTCGATTAATTTCACGAGACGTCTCCTACCTCCAACCAACACATGTATCGAATAACTCTATCCACCAAGACTTGGATAGATAGAAAGACATTTGCCTCTAAAACCTCATGATTCTCAATCCATGTCAATGATCACGATACCACACCTTTGAGTGCCCCTTTTTTCCCCTACCTTTTCCTCCATCTAATGTAACCCCCCCCCCCCCCCACCAAAAAAAAAAAAAAAA
>ML265766.1:23049-68902 GCA_005239495.1 Nicotiana undulata | reverse complement strand
CCCCCCCCCCCCCCCCAAACCAAACAAAGAACGATGGAAGATGAATAGGGGTTGATCTTTACTGGTCTTGCCTTTCATTTTCCTTTTGGATTTCTCATTCAATCAAGTAGCTGCAACAGGTTCAAGACACCTTTTAACCGAGCTAAATCTATACATTCATTTGGCAAAAAACAAGGTAATCTAAAAGATATTCATTTTCCTACACTAAATTTTACATGACAGCAAGCTATAATTAAGAGGGGGGAAGAGGAAAAAACCACTTACTATAATATCTAAGGGTTACTACTACTACTCTACTAGCCTTTGTTATGGTATTGTTTCTGTGTGGTCCACAGCACACAACTACAAAAGAGGGTACACAAAATAAACAGAGAGACCCCACTCTCATGAATCAGTTCATCTGTCCTTTACCTATGCATTATATGTATTTGTTGTAAGTAGTATGGTATTTGATGATGGCAGTAATCTTGAGGAGATCTTCCTTTACGGATCTTTTCTTCTGTTGTGTTTGGCTATACAGCTAGAGGACTTCAACTACTTGTATTTTATGATGCTACCAACCTGTCTGCATAAACAAACACAAAATGAAAAGTATATTACATATATGTAGATGATATATGACAATGGAAGTCTTGACGTAACTAGTAGAATTGATGCCGTGTGACCAGGAGGTCACGCATTCAAGCCGTGGAAACCTATGTTGCACGGACTCTCCAAAATGCTGCCACACCCGTGTCGGATCTTCCAAAAATACACTACTTTTGGAGGATCCGACATGCACCCGACGACATTTTCGGAGTGTCCAAGCAACATAGGTGGAAACAACCTCTTGCAGAAATGCAAGCTAAGGCGGCATAAAATAGACCCTTGTGGTCCGGGTAATCTGCGCATAGCAGGAGCTACTACACCAGGCTGCCCTTTTAGGTGATATATGACAAGGGAATCTAATTAACAAACAGAGCAGGTTCTCTTACCAAGTCAAGTTAATCCCTCCTCTATAGTCATGCTGAACTCTAAAACCTAAGTTTCAGTGGGCTTCTGAGAAGTAAACCTGGTAATAACAACCTCAAATTAAGTATCCTCTATTAAAACCAAAGAGAGAAAAAACACGGACACTGTTAAGTACTACCTTGGCATCTGGAAGCAACATCATTTAAGAAACGTAAGGTTGAACAGAAGTGGCAGGAGGCATAGGGACGCTGTTAGTAGTTATTGTTGCTGTTGTTGCTGGCGTTGTCATCGCGGAACTAACGTCAGCTTCAGCTGAATCAATGGAAAATGCGACATGTTGTTCTGCAACCGATTTCGTGGGAGAAGCAAATAGGTTATCAGGAAGGATGTGCTCCAAGCTGTTTCAATGACAAAGAAATCTCAGAAACATTAGAAAGAATATCCAAGAGAATAACCACAGAATTGCACCAATACGCACTACATTGCAAAGAAGCAACACCATCATACTTTGAATGGGGAAACTAATTGAAAAGGCTTAAATATAGCACAACTGAGAACTTCATGTTGAAAAACCTTGAAATTTCAGCAACGAAATTTTTAATACCTTTCTCGAGGATAAGAATCATCAGTATTCGAGGTCTGCTCCTTATTGGAACATCCATTTCCATTATTTGTATGTAGCAGCTCCTGAGGTACCTTCTCATCGGCTGCATCAGACGGGGGTTCGGTGGGTTCCTGGACACCTTGGTTTTCTGCAGGAAAAAAGAATCAGCCATCAGTTGATATAAAAAATGAAGAAAAAAACAAAGTGTTCTAAAGTGTTAACCTGCTAAGACTTCTTGGTTGATGCCATTAAACGAACCAAACTCTTGTGGAGAGAGGCTGGGTTGGAAGTGATTATTGTGATGTCGGTTCTTCATCAGCTGCAAATTCATTAACCTTCTGCCTTGAAGCTCAATTGCTTGCTGCAACTCAGCATCATGCTCTATTTTTCTTCTCAACATCATCTCGTGTGAATTACGAAACATCCTTGCTCCTGCACAAAATGACACCTTTAACCGTCTCCGTCGTACAACTGAAGAAGAAAAAGTAATCTAGCTCATTTTCTTACCAAAGGGAATATCATAGAGCTCCCCGGACTCGAGCTCTGCTCTATCAATAGGCTGCTGTTGCTGAAATTGCTTCCTTCAATTAGATTGAGAATGGAAACATTAGTCATGCACAAAAGTATGAATCACAAATCATCATAACAGAAGACAATGATTGTGTCCATACTTGTCTGGGAATTTTCCCTTTTCTTTGTATGGTTTAACAAGCACGCGAGAATCACACACAAAATGAGGGTTCCCTTTGGCCAAGATAATCTTCACGGTTTCTGGATAGACGAATGTAACAAATCCAAACATTCGCTTCTGCTGATATGGAATTCTAACGTCTTGCACCGGGCCGTACATACTACAAAACAAATCGAGGACCATCTGATATTAATATCATTCTAATTTGAAGATTTCATTGATCGAATAAAATCAAGAATAACAAACCTAAAGTAATTAGACACATCCTCCTCCTTAAATGTGCTATCGGCAGGAAATGTCAAGTAAATCTGCCTCGAACTAGAATTTGAAATTCCACCTAGGGCCATTGCTGAAAATTCATTTCTGTCAGGTAGGGACCGACCATATTTGTAGAACTCTTCACTTGTCATTAATGCTGCAGCAGCCGATCTGCAATTCAGACCATAACAATAACATAACTCAAAATCTCATGCCTATACTTTAGACAGATATACTATATTTAACCAAACAAAAAATGAGTCGGTATACTATGCTAAAAATCACTTAAAAAATAAAAATTTAAAACAATGCAAGACCCAAAACCCAGATTCAAGAACACACTAAAGTCAATAACTTCCCTTCAAATGCAACCAACACAAGCCAAAACTCAGTTAAATGCCACCAACTAGCCCCAAAAAAATCTTCCGCTTCTTATTTCAAGAACCATATAAAGTTCCAAGGTCATATTTATTTTTCATTATCTCAGTCAAAGTACTGAACCTCCTGAAACTGGGAAATGGGTCACTGCAAGGAAAACTACTTGGAAGGAAATATCAGTATTTATACTACGCAAGAAAATTGCAAGAAATTGGAAGATGCAAGAACCAAAAACCCAAATTCAAGAAAACACAAAAGTCAACAACTTTTCTCAAGAATCAACCAGCCCAAGCAAAAATCAGCCCTAATGCCCATCAACTAGCACAAAAATAAAATACCCTTCGTTTTAACCCTCTAAAATTCCAACTAAAAAGGTGAAATAATTTTTAATTAAGTATTGAATAGTTTAACTATCCATTAGATACATTCAAAATCTTTAAAGACTGGGAAAAAATGGTCTATCAAGTTTAAATTCCAAAAGAAGCAAACTAGGTAATTTCTTTATGTCCGTCCAAATTTGGTGGAAGGAGTTACCCTATACCTCTGACGGCGGGAGATGGAGTAGCAGATAACCAAGGAATTAGTCGAGAGCACGCACTCAAATTTGTTTTGTATCCAGGCCCAAAAGCATAGCTTAAGGCATCAAGGGGTTCAAAACCTTTGTGAGATCACTAGTTCAATTCCCACTGGCGACAAGCCCACAATCTCTTTAAATTTTAAACTTCTTTTCTTTTTGGAACCATTGGCAGAAGTCATGCTTCAGCCACTAGGCGCATCACGGTTACCAAAAATTATTGGTTTTTAAAAGAGTACTATATTATTATTTATGAGAAAAAGAAAGACATTATCAAAATGATGCAAGACCCAAAAACCAAGATTAAAGAAAACACCAAAATCTAACAATTTTACTCAAGAAAAATAACCAACACAAGCAAAAAAAACAGATCTAATGCCAATCAAAATATCTTTCATGCACCTGTTGTAACCAAATGGATGATGATGATGATGATGACCAGAAGCCATAAATCTCTGTTGTTGCTGTAAAGCTTTCACACGCAAAATCTCCTCAAAATAATCAACATTGTTAGGAGTATATTCCTCGCCAAATCCACCATGCAGAAACTTACAACTATTTCCATTCTTGCAAAATCCTTTTGCATAATACATGCAAGGCTTCCAACCACCAAAACCCCCATTATTATCATCATGGGACCCACCAAGAAAAACATCATTTTGATTACTGTTTTCCTCAAGAAACGACTCATTTAGAAATGACAACTGATCTTGAAATTGAATATTACAATATTCATCAGTTGGTTCGAAAAAAGGTAGTGATAAAGAAGAATCTGAAGAGCCAGAAGCAGTATTTGAGTTTGGACCATTCACTACAGTAGCATATGACACTGGTCTTGGACTTCTTGAAAAAACTGGGGACCCACCAGACCAAGGAGATGAAGGCAAAGATTGAAACCCATTGTTTGGTATAATGATTCTTGGTGATGAATGGGGAAATGGGTTGAATTTATTGAGGTTTGGAACGGGAATAAACGGTGAAGGAGAGGAAGGTGTTGAAGGTGCAGATGAACTGTTCGATGAAAGTCCCAAACGATTTTTTACTTGGTTAATGAGAGAGATTAACACAGTTTCTGGACCAAATGCTAGCCTTATCATCTCCTTATCTCCTTGGTCTTGTATTAGTATATAACCCATGATTTTTGAAGCATTTTCTGGATCCAAACTTTGGATTCTTGACAAAACTGTCTTTGTTGCTTCATATGTATCCATGTTTTGTGATTATTTGTGTGCAAATAACAACATTCACTACTATATATTACTGCTTCACTTTGGACTTACCACTATGGTGGAACTTCTTTTTAAGAGGGAGAGAGAGAAAGTGGTTAGGGTTTTTAAAAAGTAAAGAGTGAAAGTGTTTGATGAGAGAGAATATAAAGATTAAAAGGAGGCTTATTATTAGGATAATTTGGCATTTAAAAATGGTTTGTTTGTGTGTTTATTTTTGGGAATTATTAGGAAGAAGCTGGCAAAGATTTTAAACCATGTTATAAAAGGCAATGATGGGTTGGTCTTATATTCGTGCAATCATTACATACCTTGTATTATTCAAGTGTGTGGGACATTTGAGTGGGATATAATAGACAACGGAAGGAAAAAAGATTACTCAACGCTCTCTTTGTTTTAATTATTTTGAGGAAAAGGTATTTATCTATGACATGTAGATTATGAATTTGAGCTAGAGGTGGCTAACGGGTGGGCCGGGCCGGGCCGGGTTACTATTTTTTTGAACCGTACGGGTTGGGTAGCGGGCCGGTTACGGTTAATTGTTAACGGGTTTAACGGGTTCGGGTTTATCCGGGTAAAAAGTAACCCGTACGGGTAGGGTTTTAAGGGGCCGGGCCGGGCCGGGTTACAAGATTTTAAAAAATTTAAAAAAAAACTAAAAAAAAATTTTTTGACCGTTGAACCGGTCCGGGCCGGGCCGGTTTAACCGGTTCAGGCACTGTTCATTTGAACCGGGTTGGTCCGGTCCGGTTACCCGTTTTAAAAATTTAATCCGTTTCAACCCCCCTAACCCCTTAACCCAGCCCCACCCGGCCCCCTATGAACCGGGCCGGTCCGGTCCCGGTTTGAACCGGTCTGGGCCGGTCCGGTTCCGGTTTGAACCGGCCCGTTAGCCACCTCTAATTTGAGCTGTGAAATCATCTACGGATGCTTGCATCAAAATAAATTACTTATATTATGCTTTTTTGTGATGCATTTTTTTATCGAATTCTGTGTGAATACGGAATATTTTATGCACCAGACGGCTTTATTTAAAAGTTAAATTATATTAGATTTTATTTATTCCCTATGCATCATACTTTAATGCGAAAACGTCAAAATCCTACAAAAAATTAATATTGTATACAAATACCAATATTTTTAGAACTTGAGTTCATTTAAGCAATTCAATTTAAAAACGAAAAATGGCTAAAATAACGTATTTTACAGCAAAGAGAAGCCAAGAAGAGAGTAATTCAGTAGGATTTTAAGATGGAGTGGTTGTTTCAGAGTTTAAGATGGGGATTAGAGTCCTTTTTCTTAAGAGTCTAGATGAGTAAGAACTCTCGATTATCCGAGGTAGTTGCCAATATTTTGAGATTTGGGATATCTTGAGATTAATAATATCAAGATTATAATTTTGTAATTATTATTTCATGTTTAATATAGGATAATTAAACATTTTTGGTATAAAACTTATATCAATATTAGATGATACACATAATTAAATATGAAATAAATATAATTTTTAAATTTATCTCTGAAGTCTGGTACGTCGTCATGTTGGTAAAGATTCATACATCATCTTGCAAGGGAGCGTACATACTAGGTTTGACCTTTTTTTGACTGAACTTGATTGCATGTTAGTTTGGTCAAGCTCCCGTTGATTTTGTCAAGTTTTTTTTTAAATTCTTTTTTTGGCAAAACTGTTTATTTATAGATTTTATCCATGTATTCGGAGATTTTGAAAATAAAATTTTCAAATATTAAAACTAGTTCTAGACCTGATTTTGGTCCAAAATATTTCTGTTTGACTTTTTAACAATTTTAAAAATTACCTCAAACTTTTGTATTTTATAAAAATGTTCACCATCATATTTTTTTGGATTGATAGATCTTTTAATATTATTGCAATTTATCGAATTATAATGACTAGTAATTGTGTTATTAGCAGTTGATATTAAAATATCAGCTTATGACTTTAGGATAGTGTATTATGTAGTTCATTATAAAAAATATAATTTTGTGCCAAACTTATCTATGTCTGGGACTATGGCTTGTGATAGTGATGATGAATGGCATCGATGAAGGTTCTTGTAACACCCCAGACTTTAGACAGAGTCTTACATCAGCAAAACAAGAGGGATGTTGGGTATATAAGTTAAAAAGCCTTAGACCCTAGTGACACGTTTTAAACCCGTGGAGGCCTAGGACCACCTAAGACCAGAGCGGACAATATCACTAGCAGGCTAGGCTATTACAGATGGTATCATCAGAGCCACTCTTTTGTCAGCCTTGTCGATGGTGGGTCAGAGTTCAATTGAGTTTAGGCAAATCCCGATTAGGCGGGCAAAACCACAGTGTTGAGTCTATGCAAATCCTATGCGTTGGGGCAAACCTCAGCGAGGATGCTGAGTCCATAAGAATGGGTGTATAATACCCCAAACTTTAGACAGAGTCCCACATCGGCAAAACACAAGAGAGATGTTGGGTATATAAGTTAACAAGTCTTAGACTGGGGTGTTATAGTTCTGTATATACAGGATTAACAAATTTGTTTATTTGGTATTGTTTGATATTTTTGAAAGTTTATGGAGATTTATGGGTATAAGTCACATGAAATTCATGCATTTTCAACAAAACAAAAAAGTGAAATATATTTTGAAAAATTATGTCCAAACAGATTTTTATCTTCAAATCAAACTTCACCCAAATCATGATTTCTAAAATAAATTTGGGAATTTATGGCCAAACGCTAGCTAAGCTATTTTGGCCACCACAAAAATGATAATTTATGTGTTTCAATTTAAATGACACACATTTCTTATTAGTTCGTTTCAAAAAATGATATTTTTCTATTTAGAAACAATTTAATTTAAGTGTGAACTTTTCTTTTTTACTTGCTTTACCCTTAATGAGAAGCTTTTATAACCACACAAATATCATGACCCACTAAGTTTTTGCCCCTTAAGTTTTTAGCGCCATATGTTTTAGAAGTGTCATTCTTTTTTATTAAACTTTGTGTCAAGTCAAATGATATCATCTAAATTGAAATGGAAGAAATAAAATTATCGCGGCCCAATTTCTCCCATCATGACTGTCGTGACGGCACCTAGTCTCTACGACTAGGTAAGCCTATTATTGCGGAAACGAAAGAAAACATAAAGATAAAAGCCAACAGATGAAACAAAATACGCAGAAATAGTGCCACTCGGCATATACAGTGATCTTCACTCCCAAAACCCGTAATGTCGCCAGCCATAAGATTATAAGAGTCTCTACTGCTCTATACAATTATGTTTGAAGAAAAACAGAGGGGAATTTCTACACAAATGGATAGAAAGGGACCCCGAGGTCTGCGGACGCGGGCAAAAGTACCTTGAAGCCTCCTAATACAGCAACCCCACTCTAGACCCGAGGCTAATAGCTCGTACCTGGATCTGCACACAGGAAACATGTGCAGAAAAGGGCATGAGTACACCACAATGGTACCCAGTAAGTGCCAAGCCTAACCTCGGTCGAGTAGTGACGAGGTCAGGACCTTACTGGTAAGAATATAACAAAGTAAGACAGGAAGAAAAATCGCAGTAAAGTAATACAGAATATCAACATAAATGGAATTCAACAATAGTCTACAGCTCAAAACGCAGTAATAGCAACGGGGGGTCTCTCGGGATACCATCCCATAGTCCCAAAGTGAATATGCAATGCATGGGGATCTCCCGAAATACGTTCGTAGTCCCAAAGTAAATATGCAGTACAGGGAGATCTCCCGGAATACGTCCGTAGTCCCAAAGTAACTATGCAGTACAGGGGATCTGTCGGAATACGTATGTAGTCCCAAAATAGATATGCAGTGCTGGGGGATCTCCTGGAATGCGTTCTGTAGTCCCAAAATAAATATACAGCTAAACCGATAAACACAACAGTTACGACAATGAAATTTACAATTTAGGCTAAGTTCAAATCAAGAAAACAGGAGTTTCACAAATCATGTTACACAAATATTCAAATAGACAGTCAAAACACGTAGGCATGCTTTCCTAATCTAAACAAGATAATCACGTATACTAGTGTAGTTAAACAAGGAAAAACAAGTTATGATTTAATGAAAAATGGAGTTTTTCAACAAATAGCCCGTGTACGTACTTGTCACCTCACGTACACGACGCTCATGTATCAGACAGTACCAAAATCCTAAGGGGAAGTTCCCCCACACAAGGTTAGGCAAGTCACTTACCTCGAACCAAGCTCAAATCAATCTGAAACCATGCTCTTGCCACGAGTATCCAACTCCGAATAACCCAAATCTAATCAAATCAATCACATAACGTAAATATAACTACATGTAACTATTTTAGCTAGTGAATTTGAAGCTAAGGCAAGAAAAATATAAAAAAACACGCAAAAAGTCTCCACGAGCCCATGTCTCAAAATCGGGTAAAAGTCACAATTTATGAACACGCATTCACTCACGAGCCTAACCATACCAAATTCACTCAAATCCGATACCAAAATCTCGATCAAAATCTCAAAATTGGGGCTAAGAACTTTTTCTCAATGTTTCCCCAATTTTCACCCAAAATCCGAAATTAAATGATGAAATCAAGCCTAGATTAGTAGAATTTAATAAAAAGGGAGTTAGGAATCATTACCCGTTAACTTCCTCCAAAAATATCTCAAACTTTCGCCTCCTACCGAGCTATCAATCAAAATTTTGAGTTATGAATTCAAACCCTCGTTTTTGGAACTTTAAATCTGCCCAGTGATTCCTTAATCGCGATCGCGGAACTGGCCTCGCGATCGCGAAGAACAACTTCGCCTTCCTCAGTATTTTATTCTACGCGAACACGTAACACCTCACACAAACACGAACTACTGACTACTCGCCTCTACGCGATCGCGTTGGCCCTCACGCGACCGCACTGAACACTCGCCTAACTCCACTACTGATTCGATTCCTCTTCGCGAACGCTACCTAGCCCATGCATTCGCGATGCACAGCCTGACCAACATATGTGATCGCATCCTTCACTCGCGAACACATAAGGCAAATTGCCACTGCCCTCAAATAACCCTACGCGATCGCGTCTCCTCTTACGCGATCGCATAAGAGAAAATTAGCAACTGAACACCAGCAATTTTCTGCAATCTTCCAAGTCCAAAACTAGTTCGTTAAGCACCCGAAACTCACCCGAGGTCCAGAACCTTAACCAAACATACCGTCCAATCCTAAAACACCATACAAACTTATTCATCCCTCAAAACAACGCTAAAAATCACGAATCACCCTCTAGTCAAAACTTTAAGAACTTAAAACTTCAAAATTCTACAATTGATGCCGAAACCAACCAAACTACGTCTTATTGATCCCAAATTTTGCACACAAGTATTCAGCACTACGGACCTACTCCAACTTCTAGAATCGAATTCCGACCCCGATATCAAAATATCCACTACCGGCCGGAAACTCCAAAAATTTTAACTTTCGTTATTTCAAGCCTAAATGAGCTATGGACCCCCTAAACACATTCCGGACACGCCCCTAAGCCCAAAATATCCAACGGAGCTAACGGAATTCCATTCCGAAACCGTCTTCACACATTCCGACTACGGTCCAAATTCTAAGACTTAAAACTCTCATTTAGGGACTAAGTGTCCCAAAACACTCGGAAACTAAAAACAAATCATCCCGGCAAGTCGATAGTAAAAATAGATGTGGGAAAAACAGTTAATAGGAGCTCGGGCTCTAACTCTCAAAATGACCGACCGGGTCATATCAAAAATAATGAATTTTGTTAAGTTAAACTTTGTGTGAATTCTGCACATTTTCTTATATATAGATTTCTATTATTATCAGTTATCTTTTTTCTTTGATTGTATTATTATCATGTTGTTGTATTACTTTTGGTTACTGATTCTTCTTTTTACATGTCTTCTCTATTCGTGTTTTTCTTTTTAATTATACGGTGACTATGCTTTTTATTTTGAATCGTTAGTTTTTTTAAAAGAATTTCTCTACCTTCACAAGGTAGGGGATATAATCTGCATATACATTATCCTCCTCAAATATCACTTGTGAGATTACATTAGATTATTATTATTTTTGTTGTTTACACATCTTTTATTTTTATATATATATATCAATAACATAATACAAAGAAGAAGAAATAATTAATTATAGAACAGAGAAACAAAGTAGAGTAGTTTTTAATAAAAGTTGGACATGGCTATAGGTGTTGGCATCTAATCAAATCTATTCGAGCTTGCAATAATACCAAATCGAATCATGTTCAATTAAAATCTTGCTGCAATATAATCGAACATGAGCAAAATCAAAGCAACGTTCAACTCATTTTTTGAATTTGATTGTATTTTTATTAATTTGGTAACCATATTTAGTGCATAATTTATATTCAAGACTAGTAAATATATATGCGCTTGGCACGGTGATAAAAATATCATTAAAGTCATATTTTAATTACATATGTATTCCATATCATCTAAATTTCTAAAAATATTAAACCCAATTCAAAAATGATTATATAAAATATACAAAGTCTATAAAAACTAAATATATAAAAGTTTAAATGGTCAGTCTCTTAGACCTCCAATTGGTGATGCCGAGGTGGTATTCTTTGACCAACTTTATTGTTTGTATATTTTCCATAAGCTTTGAAATAAATAATTTCTCGTGATTTATTGTTCTCTCTCAAATATTTAAATCTCCTTTTTTAGATTTTAATGTGTAATATCTAGCACAAAATCTTCATTATCATAGAATACACATGTACGTAATATGCATTTCTTATGCTTTTCAAAAGACATGTCCAACCTCACAAAATTGCTCGTTAAACTTGAGTAAGTCATCGAATTTGATACTCATTTTATTCGACTTCGTATATCTTGCAACACAGCTAATGCCTAGTAGTATAATCAATTTGTTTTCAGTAGTATAATTAATTTGTTTCCTAAGCCCAGACCAACTGCGGACGGTGATCCGCAGAAGATATTAGACAGATGGACTAGACTACACCTCCTGTCTTCGGAAGCGAGCGTCTTGAGGATGCTCAAGATTGCATTGATAGGTGCAGGGAAATACTGCACAACATGAGGATACTGGAGTCTCATGGAGTTGACTTCACTACTTTTCAGCTGGAGGGCAGGGCCCGTAGATAGTGGCAGTCCTATGTTCTTGGCAGGTCAGCGGATTCTCCTCCCATCACTTGGGAGCATTTCACTCAGCTATTCTTGGACATGTATATCCCACCCTCTGAGAGGGAAGAGTTGCGGTACCAGTTTGAGCAACTTGAGCAGGGTCAGATGTCAGTGACCGACTATGAGGCAAGGTTTTCTGAGTTTTCTCGTCATGCACTTATGGTACTTCCTACTGACGCAAAAAGAGTGCGGAGGTTTGTACCAGGGTTGCACTCTGGTATTAGGGCCAACATGTCCCGAGAGGTTGATATGGGGACTCCTTATCAGCTGGTAGTGGAGATTGCTCGCAAGATTGAGGGTTATCGTCTGAGGAGTAGAGAGCAGGGGCAGCAGGACAAGAGGGCCCGGTTTTTTAGGGATTTTAGAGGTGCTCCGGTTAGGGGAAGAGGTCAGTTTGGGAGGGGCCATCCCAACAGGCCCCCGTATTCAGCGCCCCCACCACCTCTTCGAGGTGCTCTAGCGAGACCTTATTTCAGTGCGATGCTGGAGAGTTCTTATCGCCCACCAGCTATTCAAGGTTCCTCCGACAGGTATTTTGGTCATCAGGGTTCTTCCAACGCTTATTTCAGTGCCATGCCATAGAGTTCATATCGTCCCCCATCCATTCAGGGTTCCTCCAGTGGGTATTCTGGCCATCAGGGCCAGTCTTTAGGGCAGTAGGCTATGATGCCGAGAGGTTGCTATGAGTGTGCAGATCCGGGTCACATGAAGAGGTTTTGCCCCAGAATTCGTGGCAAGGCAGTGTAGTAGAGTCATCAGCCTATGGTTTCAGCACTAGCGGTCTGGCTACCCAAAGGTGGAGGACAAGCGGGTAGGGGTCGTCTTAGAGGTGGAGGCCAGGCAGGGGGAGTACAACCAGCTTCTGGTCAGTCAGGCGGAGGCCAGCCAGCCGACGCTTCAACCAGATTCTATGTTTTTTCGACCAGACCAGATGCATTGGCCTCAGATGCCGTTATCACAGGTATTATCTCCGTCTGTGGTAGGGAGGCTTCAATATTATTTGATCCATGGTCTACCTGTTCATATGTATCATCTCTGTTCGCTTATTTCCTGGATATTCCTCGTGAGTCCTTGGGTACTTCTGTTTATGTGTCCACTTCCGTGGGTGATTCTGTGGTTATGGATCGATCTATCGGTCCTGTGTGGTCACATTTTGTGGGTTCGATACCAGAGCGGACCTCTTGTTACTTGATATGATTGATTTTGAGGTGATCCTGGGCATGTACTGGTTATCTCCTTATCACGCCATCCTAGATTGCCATGCCAATACTGTTACTTTAGCCATGCCTGAGTTGCCGAGATTGGAGTGGAGAGGTTCCTCAGTTAGTGCAACTAGTCGGGTTGTTTCTTTTCTAAAGGCTCGACGTATGGTCGAGAAGGATTGTTTGGCTTGTCTCGGTTATGTGCGGGACACCACCGAAGAGTCTCCGACGATTGATTCAGTGCCTTAGTCCGGGATTTCGCCGATGTGTTTCCTTCTGACCTCCCAGGCATGTCGCCAGAGCGTGAGATTGATTTCTGTATTGACTTGGCTCCAGGCACCCATCCTATATCCATTACACCGTACCGCATGGCTCTGAAAGAATTAAAATAACATCTTGAGGAGTTTCTAGCTAATGGGTTTATCAGACCGAGTGTATCGCCTTGGAGTGCTCCAGTGTTATTTGTGAAGAAGGATGGGACTATGCGGATGTGTATTGACTACTACCAGTTAAACAAAATTACCATCAAGAACAAGTACCCATTGTCGCGCATCGATGATTTGTTTGACCAGTTGCAGGGTGCTAGGGTGTTTTCTAAGATTGAATTGAGATTGGGGTACCACCAGTTGAGGATTCGGGACTCAGATGTTCTGAAGACTGCCTTCCATACTATATATGGTCATTATGAGTTCCTGGTGATGTCCTTTGGCTTGACTAATGCCCCAGCGACGTTCATGGTTTTTATGAACAGGGTGTTCAGGCCTTATATTGATTCTTTAGTCATTGATGACATCTTGATATAGTCGCGTAGCCTGGGGAAGCACATCCATATTTGAGAGTAGTGCTCCGGACCTTGCGGGAACAAAAGTTGTATGCTAAGTTCTCCAAGTGTGAGTTTTGGTTATATTCTGTGGAATTCTTAAGGCACGTGGTATCCGGAGAGGGTATCAAGGTGGATCCTAAGAAGATTAAGGTAGTTCATAGTTAGCCACGCCTACTTCAGCGACCGAGATCAGGAGTTTCTTAGGATTGGCAGGTTATTATAGTCGGTTTGTGGACGGGTTTTCATCCATAGTAGCCCCTCTGACTAGATTGACCCAGAAGGGTGCCTTGTTCCGATTGTCCGACGAGTGTGAGGCGAGCTTCCAGAAGCTCAAGACGGCCTTGACCACAACACGATTTCTAGTGTTGCCTTCCGGTTCGGGGATGTATATAGTTTATTGCGATGCTTCACACGTTGGCTTGGGATGTGTGTTGATGCAGGATGGACGAGTTATTGCATATGCTTCACGTCAGCTGAAGGTTCATGAGAAGAACTACCCCGTTCACGATTTGGAGTTGGTAGTGATTGTTCATGCTCTTATGATTTGGAGGCATTACTTGTATGGAGTGTCTTGTGAGGTTTATATAGACCACCGCAGCTTGCAGCACTTGTTCAAGCAGACGGATCTTAATTTGAGGCAGCGTAGATGGCTTGAGTTATTGAAGGACTATGACATCACCATTCTTTATCATCCGGGCAAGGCAAATGTGGTTGCAGATGCCTTAAGCAGGAAGGCAGAGAGTATGGGTAGCTTGTCATGCATTTCAGCGGACGAGAGGCCACTAGATTTAGACATTCAGTCCCTAGCTAACAGACTTGTGAGGCTGGAGATTTCAGAGCCCAGTCGAGTTCTTGCATGTGTTGTCACTCAGTCTTCATTATTGGGATAGATCAAGGTTCGGCAGTTTGATGATCCGCACTTGGAAGTTCTCCGAGAGATAGTACTACAGGGTGGTGCCAAGGAGGTTTCTATTGGCGATATGGTGTTTTGTGACTTCAAGGTCGCCTATGTATTCCTAATGTTGATGGCCTGAGGGAGAGGATTCTGGAGGAGGCACACAATTCACGGTATTCTATTCTAGGTGCTACGAAGATGTATCGTGACCCGAGGCAGCATTATTGGTGGTGACGGATGAAGAAGGACATAGTAGATTATGTGGCTAGGTGCCTAAATTGCCAGCAGGTTAAGTATGAGCACCATAGGCCAGGATGCCTACTTCAGCAGATGACTTTACCTGAGTGGAACATCACTATGGACTTCGTGGTTGGGTTGCCACGGAATTTGCGGAAATTCAATGCGGTTTGGGTTATTGTAGACAGGTTGACCAAGTCAGCACACTTCATTCCAGTAGCCACTACTTATACTTCAAAGAAGTTGGCCTAGATCTACATTCGGGAGATATTTCGGTTGCACGGTGTGCTTGTGTCCATCATATCAGATAGAGGTCCTTAGTTCATCTCGCATTTCTGGAGAGCCGTACAGAGTGAGTTGGGCACCTGTGTAGAGCTCAGCACAACATATCACCCTCAGACCGATGGGCAGTCGGAGTGGACAGTTCAGATACTGGAGGACATGCTCAGAGCATGTGTGATTGACTTTGGAGGGCAGTGAGATCTGTTCTTGACCTTGGCCGAGTTTGCTTACAACAACAGCTATCAGTCCAACATTGAGATGGCTCCATTTGAGGCCTTATATGGTCAGCGATGTTGATCTCCCATCGGGTGGTTCGATCCTGGCGAGGCTAAGCTATACGGAACTGATTTGGTAAAGGATGCCTTGGAAAAGGTAAAGTTGATTCAGGAAAGGTTTTGCACGGCTCAGTGCAGACAGAAGAGTTACGCGGATCAGAAAGCGCATGATGTATCATTCATGGTTGGCGAGAAGGTTCTCTTGAAAGTCTCGCCGATGAAAGGCATTATAAGGTTCGGTAAGAAAGGCAAGTTGAGCCCAAGGTTTATAGGTCCATTTGAGGTGTTGAGGCGAGTTGGGGAGGTTTCTTATGAGCTTGCTATGCCTCCTAGCTTATCGGGTGTTCATCCAGTTTTTCACGTATCTATGCTCCGGAGATACCACGTCGACTTGTCTCATGTGTTAGACTTCATTACCATTCATCTAGATGATAGGTTGGGCTACGAGGAGGAACCAGTGGCTATTATTGATAGGCAGGAGCTCCAGTTGAGGTCTAAGAGGGTTTCTGCCGTGAAGGTCCAGTGAGAGGCCAACCAGTCGAGGAGGCGACATAGGAGTCTGAGGAGGACATGCAAAGCAGATATCCATACTTGTTCAACACTCCAGGTATGATTCTAGACCCGTTCGAGGATGAACGTTTGTTTAAGAGATGGAGAATATAACGACTCAACCGGTCGTTTTGCTTACTAGAACCCCGTACCCCTAATTAAGACTTTCCGTACTTGCTTTTACTGATTTATGACTTGCGGGGATGGTTCGTTCAGGATTTGTACGAGTTTGGGTTGAAATTGGAACACTTGATTCCTTAAGGTGGCCTAAAAGGCCAAGTTTGACTTCAGTTAACATTTTGAGTAAACGACCTCAAAATCGGGATTTGAAGGTTCTAATAGGTTCATATGATCGGACTTGGGCGTATGTTCGGAACAAGTTTTGGATGACCCAGGAGCGTTTTGGTGCCAAATAGAAAAATATGATTCTTGAAGTTCTATAATTGAGGTTTGGAACATCTTTTGATGATATCGAGGTCCAAACGGGATTCTGAGACCGACAATAGTTCCGTAACATCATTTAAGACTTTCACGCAAAATTTGGTATCATTCCGAGTAGTACAAGTACGTTTCGACGTGTTAGAAGTAGATTTAAGAACTCAAAGTTCATAAGTTTGATTTAATTGGTTTTAGGGTGTGATTCTTAGTTTTAATGTATTTTCAGGTGTTTTGAAGGTTCGAGCGAGTTCGTTTTATGAATAGAACTTGTTGGTATGTTTGGACGAGGCCTCGGGGGCCCCGAATGCCATTCAAACGTCGCGCGAGGCAAGTCCAAGCTCAAAATGAGCTGTTGGTGCACCAGTTCTGGTGCGACCGCACCTGCGGTTGGCCAACGGCAGGTGCGAGACCGTGTAAGCGATCGATTCCTCACAAGTGTGGCCCAAGGGGAGGAGCCCAGGAACCGCAGATGCGGCTCCTCTTCCGCAGAAGCGTAACCGCAGAAGTGACCCCAGACCGCAGATGTGGGCCCCATTTAGCTCGGCCAATTCCACAGGTGCAGACCTTCCCTCGCAGAAGCGAGACCGCAGATGCGGTCCCCTAACTGCAAGTGTGGAAATCGCTGAAGGCAGTGCCTTCATTTAATACGGGAAATGTGTCATTTTTGACACATTCCATTCATTTCTTGGGCGATTTGGGAGCTTCCAAAGAGAGGATTTCTGCCTAGCATTTTGAGGTAAGTTATTTTTACGTAATGTTAGTTTAATACATAGATTAGGGGTAGATTACACCATGGAAATGAGTGAAAATTGTGAGTTTAGAGTAAAACCTAGGGTTTTGATAAAAATAATATTTAACCACGAAATTAGCTATGGAATATAGTAAAAATTATATATTATTGATCCTAAGGTTATGGGTAACAACTTCCCTTAAGAATTTTCGGAATCTAAGCACGTGGGCCCGGGGGTGAATTTTGGGAACCTTGCCTTTGGGAATTGGATAATCACTTTAATAGCTAGAATATGAACTTGTAAGCCTATAATGATTGGTTTTTACGCTATTTGAATAGTTTCGGATTGTGTCGCTCCGGTTTGAGTGTTTGAGAGCATTCTTGAGTTGGAAGTAGGCTCGAAACGAGGTAAGTCTCCTTTCTAACCTTGTAAGAGGGAAATCTCCCCATAGGTGAACTTATATGATATGCGAATAATTGTGGGGGACTACGTACGTACGAGGTGATGAGAGTCCGTACATAGTGACTATTCTTGTCATGTCCGGATAGTTTAGGTTTACACCATGCTTTTTGAACACTGTTTATTTATTTTATACGCTAATTTTATTAATTGGAATTTATTTCAAGATCTTAAGAAATTGAAGGTTTCAAGTAAATTATTATTTTAAAATAAAAGGAATTGAGGAAAAATATATTATGTTTATGTATGACCACTTCGCAATTATATTCTGCGAGCGGGGTGATTCTTTCCACTACTCCCATGGGAGTGGGCCGTTCGCCTCGGCATCTATGGTTCGTGTCGTTCGACCCTTCGGCAGTGCACATTTATTATTTTGTTGGATCGGGTCGTACATCCTCGACATTATATGCGCATGTTATCTGCTTGGCACTTTCCCATGGTTTTTAAACTATCTAAATGCCCTGGAATATCAATTTTCAACCGGAAATGATAGAAATTGAAACATAAATACCATTGTGGAAAGACTTGTCATTATTTGCTATTAATCCTTGATATTCATGATTAGCCTTATTGTAACGACTCGGTCGGTCGTTCCAAGAGTTTAGCCCCGTTATTCATGTTTCCTCCTTGTCATGCTTTGTTTGGTATGTTTATGAGGTGTCGGGGTGGGTTGGTTGGGGTTCGGAGTAGTCGTGGTGAGAATTGAGACACTTAGTCTCTTAAACTGGTTTTATAATGGAAAAAGTCAACTAGGAGTTGACTTATTGGAAAACGACCTCGGAATGTAGGTTTTATGGCTCGGATAGCTTCATTAGGTGATTTGGGACTCAGGAGTGTATTCGGAATGTGGTTTTGATGTCCGGTGTAGAATTATGCTTGAATTGGCGAAAGTTGGTTTTTGGCAATTTTCGGTCAGCAGTGGAAAATAGGCTATCGGGGTCGGAATAGAGTTTCGGAAGTTGGAGAAGGTTTGTAATGTCATTTTGGATATGTGTGCAAATTTTCAGGTTAATCGGATGTGTTTTGGATGGTTTCGGCATCCTTGGTGAAATTTAGAAATTTCAAAGTTCATAGGCTTGAATTTGATTTTTGGTGTTTTTGCGTTGTTTTTGCTGTTTCGAAGGCTCGAATAAGTTTGAATGGTGTTATGGGGTTTGTTGGTATGTTTGGTTGAGGTCCCTAGGGACTCGGGTGTATTTCGGGTGGTTAACGGATAAAATTTTGGTACTTGAAAGATGGCAGATTTTCTGGTGTTTCTTGGTTCTGGTTTCCTTATACGCGATCACAAGAGTGGGGCCGCGATCACGTAGGTCTGTTGAGGGTGGTTGGGAAATTCGCTCTATGCGATCGCCATTGGTGTCTGCGATCGCGTAGGTCTGTTGAGGGCAACTGGGAAATTTGCTCTATGCGATCGTCAATTGGTGTCTGCGATCGCGTAGGTCAGTCAAGTTGGCAATCGCAAACGCGTGATCTTGTTTGCGTTCACGTAGAAGAAAAGGGGCGCGTGAGGTCGCTGCGGTTGTGTTTCGCGATCACGTGAAGGGGTACGCGATCGCATTGGTTAGGGAGTTTCAGTTTTGCGATCGCGTGGGGGATTTGTGTGATCGTAGTGAGTAAATTTATGGGGCAGCATGTTTGTTCTTCGCGATCGCGTGGGTAGTCCCGCGATCGTAGTGAGTAAATGACCTGGGCAGAAAGTTTAAGTTCAAAAACGAGGGTTTTAGGCCATAACTCAAAAAACTCATTAGAGAGCTCGGGAGAAGGTGGAAATTGAAGGGATTTTCAGTGGGATTCTTGAGGTAAGTGTTCTTCAATCACATTTGGTCTAATTCCATGATTTAGTCTTGATTTTTATCCTTTAATTTGAAAATTTAGAGTGGAAATTGGGGAAGAATGGGAGGAAAATTTGGGAGTTTCTTTTGATGATTTGAATGGGCATTTGAGGTCGGATTTTGGTAAATTTGATATGGGTAGACTCGTGGGGGAATGAGGATTCCAGTTTTATAATTTTTATCGAATTTCGAGACGTGGGCCTGGGGGCCGGGTTTGGCCAATTTCGGGAATTGTGCCTAATTTTGGTACGTTTTGATTGGGGTTCGTCTCCCTAGCATATTTTGATGCTATTAATCTGATTTTGATAGACTCGGAGTAGTTAGGAGCCGATTCGAGGGGCAGGAGCATCGCGGAGTAGTTTTCAGACTGTTTTGAGGTAAGTAACGATTGTAAATCTAGACCTGAGGGTATGAAACCCCAGTTTTTCGCATTGTTTTGGTAAATGAGGTGACACATGCTAGGCGACGAGTGTGTGGGCGTGCACCGACAGGGATTGTGACTTGGTTCATCCCGTAGCGACTATTAAGCTGCATCTTTTATTTGAAATCATATAATATCCTGTATTTTAGAGCTTTTTACTATATTGTGGGTTGTATGCCATGTTTGGGGCCTTGTGCCGACCTGCTTAGAACCTCAGGGTATTTTTACACTGTCCTCTCACTATTTTGATAAATAATTTTTGAACTCAGTCGTGCTTACTACTTATTGCTATTTTCACTGTTATCACACTGTTTTAGAGTATGGTGAGGTATTTTAGACTGAGTCCTGTGATGTTGAGATGAGTTGCCTGAGCGGCTTGTGAGGATGACTGAGTAAGGCCGAGAGCCGAGTTTGTGAGGATAGTTATGGGTCGGGTTGCACGCCGCAACAGATATTATATGGATCGGGTTGCACGCCGTAGCAGATATTATATGGATCGGGTTGCACGCCGCAGCATATGTATATATTTTGGATCGGGCTGCACGCCGCAACAATATAACGCTTGGGCTGTAGGAGACCCTCCAGGAGTCTGTACCCCCTACTGAGCGCAGTCAACTATTATGGATCGGGCTACATGCCGCAACGGATTACTATTATGGATCGGGTTTGCATGCCGCAACAGATTACTATTATGGATCGGGCTGCACGTCGCAACAAGTTATTATATGGATCGGCCTGCACACCGCAATAGTTGTTATATGGTGCCTGATGAGTGACAGTGCTGAGTGTGAGCACTGACTTACAAGAGTAGAGTCACGAGTGACTAGAGGCTTTCCCGAGAGGCTTTATTTGTGAGTGACATTGTGCCCGAGTGGCTGATATTTTTATGAAACTACTGTTTTCACTTTTCTTTACACTGAGCCTCTTTGATAAATGTTGACTAATATTTTATACAAGTTTAAACGAAAAAAAACTGGAGCTTGGTGAAATCTTTGGTAAATGTGGACTCTTGACTTGATCTAATTACCTTTACTGGTACTTATTTTTATGAAATTATAAAGTTTAAATGCTCGTCACTGCGCTCAAGTTTTTAGTTACTTTGGTTACTTACTAAGTTGACATACTCACGTTACTCCCTACACCTTGTGTGCAGATTCAGGTACCGGGGCATGGCGATAGTTGAGCTACCCCATTTGGAGCTTTGTTCGGAGATTGTGAGGTGCTGCTCGACTTCCGCAACCTACTCTTTCTCCTTCCTACTCTGACATTTTACTTTACTTCCAAGACTTGTTGTAGTAGAGGATTTGTATTAGACTGTATCACTTCTTTGATGCTCATGACAGTTATTTCCGGGTGTTGGCTAGTGGTTAGATTTGATTTTGTGGTATTATTGTTGTACTATGTTTTTAGACAGAATTATTATGAAAAATTTGGATATTTTATGTATTAAATGGAAAAATTATTATGTTATTTTCAGTGAATTGGCTAGCCTAGTATCATGATAAGCGCCATCACGGCCAGTTTAGATTAGGGGTCGTGACACTTATATTTAAATAAATTGTTTGACCCTAGTAAGTGCCAAGTCAACCCCTCGTCACTACTTATTCGAGGGTTAGATTGGATACTTAGTGGGTACATAATGTTTATGTACTCATGCTACGCTTCTGTACTTAATTGTACAGGTTCTGAGGCAGGTGCATTTGGATACTAGTCCAAAGTGCGTTCTTGATACTCGGACTGAGATTCCACGGTGAGCTGCTTCTTCTGATGTCGTTCAGCAGCGCTCTGGAGTTTCTTTTGTTTAGACTGCCTATTCTATTTTCAAGCAGTAGGATAGATGTATTCTTTTGTTCATTCTACTAGATGCCCATTTACTTGTGACACTAATTCCTGGCAGCCACATTTTGTAGATTATTCTTTTAGGGATGTAATCACTTAAACTTGACTCCTTTTTATTATTGCAAATCTAATTTACCTCCATCATTGCTATTTCCAAATGCTCAATAATTTAAATTAAGATATTGTTGGAAAGGTTTTTAATAAAATAATTGGAACTTACTAGATGAATATTGTTGGCTTACTTAACATCGGCGTTGGGCGCCATCACGACCTAGGATGCAATTTGGGTAGTGACAATTAAAATTGGATATCTAAAATAGAAAAATACTTATATTGGAACACTCCTCGAGCATTGAAATTATTTTTGAGTTATGGGAAAAAACTAAAGCATAGAAAGAAAGTAGAGATATTTAAAGGGGAAGAAATAAATAGCAATAATGATGATGTTTATTGTAACAGAAAAAAGAATAAAAAACGTTTTAGGAAAAGAGATTAGTAATAAGTATATTAATGATGAAAGAAGTGAAGAAGCATGCTTAATAGTTAACAAAATTTAAATACAAAAATATGGAAAAAGGTATAAAATCTAAGAAAAAAGATAAATGTGATCCTTGGCCAAAGAAATATGCCACATCATCTTTTATTTTCTCAGCTTTATTATATATATAAATTTAAGTATTAATATAATAAAGATTTAGGACTCGTTTGGCCGTAGATTTTGTCAAAATAAACTTGGATTTTATTTGGCAAACACATGTTTGGCCATAGATTTTGCCTATGTTTTGGCAAAATCCCGAATCCCAAAACCAGCTCAATTTGGCAATATTTGGCTCAATAGCTGGTTTTGGTCCAAATCCCTAATAATACACATGTTTTTTCAAAATAAATTTGGGAAATATGTTTTGAAAATGTATGTCCAAAAACATTTTCATCTTCAAACCAAACTTCACCCAAAGTAGATTTTTCAAAATAAATTTGAGAATCTATGGCCAAACGCTAACTTAATAATCAAGGATTCAATTAGAATTAAACATTTTTGTTGGCTTTAATCGAGCTGAGAATCTAAACTGAATTGAAAACAAATTCCAAGAAAATAGTGAGAGGAATTGGCACAAGGTTCTTTTTTATTTTTATTTTTTATAACGATAGTATTTGATCCAATTTACGTATACACCATCTAATCATAGGCGCTCGTTACTTTTTTTAACACTAGTCTTAGTGTACGCGCGTTTTATGTGTGTACATCATCACATAAATACTATTTAAAAAGAATGTTCAAATTATAAAATATTAAGTGTAAGCTTTGTAAATAATAACTTTGATCCTAAATAAGTAACTCGAGGAAGGAAGAAACCTTGTTACATAGAAGTCCTCAAACATCATTCAATTTAGTCACCTTAAACTTTGTGTTAGTTTCATAACTTTATTGCTTTACTTTAGCAAGTTATCAAATTATTCCCTTTTAGTTTAGCAAAGACACATTGCCCTTGAATATTTAAGAGTTCTTGTATAAATATATTTGGAAAGTTGTACTCAATTTCATTCGAGAAGACACAAACACGATCAATATGTAATACTTTTGTTATGATGTAGGATCGAGTTATGGGAAGGGGTCTAACTAAATAACACATAACAAGTGTAAGGTTAAAAAAATAAGAATCTGGAAAGTAAATACTGGGTGTAAGAACCATTAGTGAATAATGATACAAATGACCTAATAGTATAACGTCAGTGACATGAATAAACACACCCATTTTAAACGGGCATACATATGCCTTTTTTAAAATTTTGATAGCATATTTGAGCCTTTTTCCGTTATATTTAATCTTTTGATCTTTTAAAGATTTGTGGATAAAATAAATTGATAAAATAAAAATGTGAAGCCTAAAAATGATTAGTGTTGAGTTGATATTTGTTAGGATGAATATAATAATAAAAAACAAACAACTCAGTTAGGATATAATTGTCTCTATTATTTATTATTGTTACGTCAAGTTAGCACTTTTGTCAATCTGAGTCTTAATACTATATTAAGAATTTTTTCAACTTAAAAATACAATAGTTCTGTTTATACGATGAATTTAGAAAAGAATTGAGTACGTTTTTTGTCTAATAAGTTGTTTCAAAGACTTGATAATTTGACACTAAGAAAAATAATTTATATTTTGCTATTCAAATCTTAATATAATCTCCTCCCCAATTTTAAATATTTAACCGTAATAATAATTTTATCTACTAAGAGATATATTTCCAAAGGGTACAAATAAAAATCTTTCTCACATTTTACTTTTAAATCTTTGTTCTATAAAATTATTTGTGTTATTGACGTTTATCAATCATGCTTTTTCTCTCTCTTTTATAAATTTTTAAATTTTTTCTTATTTTTTCATATTTTTATTGAGTGTATTATCATACAAAAAATGAGATAAACAGAAAAATATTATTTAAGTAGGAGACTAAAAGATTTAAATGAATAAACGACATGTTTGTTTAGACTCTTCTTCTATTTCCAACTAATTAAATAGATGACTCTAAAATCTGTATTCAGAATTAATCGGTGTCTTTCACCTAAATAAAATTTGTTTATTTACTAAAATTGTGATGTTATTAAAATTTAAAATTAAAGAAGACAAGTTGAAAGTTATAGACGTGATGTTTATTAGTAATGAACCTAACGTAAGTCAATATAAAACATCAAATAATTGTAGATGGAAGAAACTAAGCCTAAACAAATAACAAAGCAAATTAATTGTGAAGTAAAAAATAACTTTGATTGTAAATTTTGTAAATATTAGAAGTTCTTATATAAATTTAAATAAAGAAAGATTTAGCAATATAAATTTTAGTATTTTAAAGTGTTAAAATTTTGGAAAATAATAAATGACTATTCCTAAATATTAGGAACATGATCAAATTACTATTTATTCAATATGAACTCTATCTTAAAAGGGTAAAAATGATGAATGACATTTCGCTAACAGCTTGTTTAGATGGTCGTTACATATTGTATTATATCGTATTGTTACTTTAAATACGATGTTTGTTTTGGTTGTTACTTAAATTTTATTGCATCGTATTGTCAAATCCGTCTAACGACCAAATGCGCCACTTTATGTAACGACCGATTTGGTGTGATTGCGGCATTATCTTGTCTTTTTCTCTCATTTCTCCCTTCACTATTATTAAATAATTTTATTTATCATTTACCTTACCTTTTTACATGATAAATGTACCCAGTATCATTTTTTATATATATAATATTGAAAATTTATTATTTATATTGATGGTGCATGGTATCATGAAACAACGGCAAATGACACAATCTATCCAAACAATTGTATTCATCAAAGGATACAGTACAATACAATACAATACAATACGATACATTATGAAACGATGTGTAACAACCATCCAAACAAGTTGTAAAGGCCTTCATGCTTTTAATATAGTACTAGTATCTATGAACATGTGTTGCACGTTAATAATGACACGTGGTGATTTAACATTTATTATATGAAGCAACAACGAAATTTAATTAATAGGAAGAATTTTATGTATAATTGTACAACAATCATCTAAATGCAAAAAAAATTACTCCTATTAATTAACATAATACATAAATCCAAAATAAAAAGATATCATCAGAACTTACATAAATGATCAATTAGTCATGTTAGTTAAATAATTTGTATCATAGTTTAAAAGTAATTAATGTGATGGTGTCTTACTGAACACTTCTTTGAGACATATTTTTTTTATGTATGTTTCCTTCAAATGCTTTGGTTTCTGTCACAACCAGAACTCTTGTTGTCAATATTGATATCCCTCTTAAAAGTATAATATATAGTTGTTCGTACAAGAAAATATATTACGATAAATGTAGTCTAATATTTAGAATGTTTTTCCTTGTGCTTTACTTATTATAATAATGCCCGAACTCTTTCTTCTGTATCGAGGATCATCGAAATAAGCAAGAATACTATTTGGACGGAAAAATATCATTTACGGAGATTTAAATCGAGATACCTGAATATGACAATAGTTCATTCTCGAGTTCTTCAATCGAGTGTAGTGGAATGATGAATTTATTTTTTGCCTTATTGACAATAAACCAGAATTCTCGGGGAGAATAGACGAATATACGAACCAACACATATGATTCGATTAAGGTTTGAATAATCAGAAATTCTATCTTCTTGTTTACCAGAAAAATCCAAATTAAATAATTTCTGCCTCGCCTGATCGTTGGTTATTGAGAGGTTAGAAGTTGCAAAATATAAACATACTGAAAATTATTTTCACACAAATAAAAAGGATATCTGTGATGACCCAAAAGGTCATCCCTTATTTTTAAGTCAAAACGATGTTCCGTGACCTTGAAAACCTCCTTTTATCTCACCTCGATTTGTGTGCGCAGACGAGCGTATAACCGGAAAGCCTTTATGTGAAAAACTGAGAAAATGCTAGTTTTTGCCTTAAAAATTTGATTTAAGTTGACTTCGGTCAACATTTTGGGTAAACGGACCCAGACCCGTGATTTGACGGTCCCGAATGGTTCGTAGGAAAATATGGGACTTGAGCGTATACCCGGAATCGAATTTCGAGGTCCCAAGCCCGAGAAATAAATTTTTGAAAGAAATTAATTTTCTGAAAAATACAAGAGATTTTAGAAATTGATTATATTTGAAATTTATGATATCGGGCCCGTATTTTGGTTCCTGAATCCGGTACAGGTTCAATAAGATATTTGTGATATGTATGTAAAATTTGGTAAGAAACGGAAATCGTTTGATGTGATTCGGACCCGTAGTTGAAAATTTTGATACTTTGGAAGTTTTGGAAATTTTCTTTGATTTTAAGGCTAAATTCATTGTTTAAGGTGTTATTTTGGAGATTTGATACCAAGAGTAAGTTCGTAGGATGTTTTTGAAGTTGTGTGCATGTTTGGCTTGGAGCTCCGAGGGCTTGGGTGAGTTTCGGATAGGCGTCGGGGTGATTTTTACTTGGAAAATCTGGTGTCTTGTGGCTGTTGCTGGTGTCCAGGAAATTTACCCTATACGAATGCATGGGTATCCATGTGAACGCAATGCACATGCGGGGAAGGGGGCTGGGTAACACTATGCAAACGCATAGTAAAGGGTGCGAACGCGGAACATAGGAATATTACTCTATGCGAACGCACCCATGTAGTCGCGAACGCATAGAGTATAAGGGCCTGGGGGCTGGGTAGTGATAACACAGTGCAAACGCATCCTCTTGGACGCGAACGCGTAGGGTGGGGTAGTGCAGCCTATGCGAATGCACAATATATGCCGCGAATGCATAGTACAAAATTTTGCTCAGTTTTTCTAAAAACAGTAGCATTACGGGAAGCCTTCTAATTATCATAACTTCTTCACCTAAACTCAAACTTGGGCGATTTTTGAAGAGGGATTTCACTACAAAATCATAGGTATGTATTCGTAAACTCGTTTTCTTCAAATTTCATTAACACCCATTAGATTTCTAGGCCTAAATCATGTTCTTACTGGTAGAAAATTAGGAATTTGGGTAGAGTTAGGGCTTTTTGAATAATTAGGATTTAGACCTCGTTTTGGGGTCGGATTCCGGAACTAATTATATATTCGGGCTCGTGGGTGAATGGGTGATCGGATTTTAGTCCGAACCTCGTGTTTTGACCAAGCGGGTCCGGGGTCATTTTTGACTTTTTGGGAAGAATGCTAGAAAACCTATAATTAAGCATTGAAATTGAATTATTTAGCGTTTATTGATGTTATTAAGTCAATTATGTCTAGATACAATTGATTTGGAGTCAAATTCAAAAGGGAAAGGGGTGATTGAGGCTTGATTTTGGTCGTGGAAGTCGAGGTAAGTGTTTGCCTAACCTTGGCTTGAGGGAATAAGTGTTGAGTCTTATTTGCTATGTGTTAATACCATATTCAACGTATAGGTGAGGTGAGGTGTACCTATACGTTGGTGTCAATCATGCTCGTGAGTTGAATATTATAAATTATGTGGATTTCATTGATATTTACTGTGTTATAATTGAAGTTTACTTTGTGGTTGTTCATTTTGGTGGAAATTCTTGGTAATGAATATTGTTGAGTATTGGTTTCGGTTGAGAAATTTTATGTGAAGATATTTACTTGAGTGAGATTGGTTATAGTTGTGTCCCTTGCCGGGATGGTGATATTTCCACTGTTGTTCCCTTGCCGGAATGTTATGATTTATTATTATAGTTCATATTGTTGATTTTTCCTTTCCAGACTTTTGTTAATTATATTGTTTGGGTAAGGAAGAGTGTAAAGCACGAAGGGTGATGCCGTGTATTGATTATTGTGAGGAAGAGTGTAAAGCACGAAGGGTGATGCCGTGTATTGATTATTGTGAGGATGAGAGTGTAAAAGCACGAAGGGTGATGCCGTGCACTGTCTTCTCTGTGATGTTATTTCCTGTTGTTTAAGCTGATATTGAATTGTTGTCTTATTTCATTATTTCCTTTATTTGATATGTCTTTCCCCCAGCATGTTCCCCCCTTTCCTTGGTACTTAGTTGTTTACTTCCTGTTATTATTATTCCTCCGAATATTATTAATTGCACAGGTTGTTTTGGTTGTCGTGTCCTAGCCTCGTCACTACTTCGCCGATGTTAGGCTCGATACTTACTCAGTACATGGGATCGATTTTACCGATGCTACACTCTGCACATCTTTGTGTGCAGATCCCGGTATAGGACCCTACGGGCATTAGAGCTAGGAGGCTGCCTTCAGTCCATGTGGAGACACCCAGGTAGTCCTGTTGGCGTCCGCAGGCCTTTGCGTCCCCTCCTATTTCCTTTGTATTCTGTTCTAGTTGTCTCAGAAATAGATGTACTTATTTCATTGAGACTTTTGTATGTATTATTCATGACAGTCCGTGAGTTGTGACTCTAATATTCTGGGATTTGGTTCTTGTGAAATTTCGTAAAGAGATTGGATTGAGTTATATACCTTGTTTCATTACACTTTTATTCATGTTAATGTTGTATTTCACATGTTTACGACTAATAATAAAGGAATAAAGTAAATTGAACATTCACGTTGGCTTGCCTAGCGGGTTCAATGTTAGGCTCCATCACGGTCCTGGCGGTGGGAAATTTGGGTCGTGACAAGTTGGTATCAGAGCACTAGGTTGCTTCGTTCTCACAATTCACCGACAAGCTTGGTAGAGTCTGAGGGATCGACATGGAGACGTCTGTGCTTATCCCTAGAGGTTGCATAGTTTAGGAATATCTTCACATCTATTCTTCTCTGTCGTGCGATTTGAATTCTAAAGGCTAACTGAATTTCGATTCTATTCTCTCGCAGATGGGGAGAACACGTGATTCTTCATCTACTGATCAGTAGCCCGAGGCTCCAGTGGCAGCTCCTATGAGGGGCTGAGGATGAGGCTGTACTAGAGGTTGAGGTAGGTGCAGAGCTTAGCCCAGAGCAGCAGCCCTAGTGGCGGAGCCTCAGGTAGAGTTTGCCGATGAGGTTCCAGAGACAGTTCCCATAGGACCAGCTCAGGTTCCCGAGGGGTTCATTGCCACCCCGGTACTCCGGGATGCTCTGGTCCGTTTAGTGGGCCTTATGGAGAGCGTTGCTCAGGCAAGTCTACTTCCTGCAACACCAGCCGTCTCTCAGGCTGGGGGAGGAGCCCAGACTCCCGCCATCCACACACCAGAGCAGTTAGCTTCTTAGTTCCAGACTCCAGCACCTCAGACAACTGGGTTAGTTCAGCCAGGTATTGTGGCTGAGGCAGGGGAGGGAGAAACTATGACTGCGGATGCTTTGTGGATATTGGACCGGTTCACCAAGTTGTTTCCTACTACTTTAGTGGTGTGCCTTAAGAGGATCCCCAGGATTACTTAGACACTTGATATGAGGTTCTTCGGAACATGGGGATAGTTGAGACCAATGGGGTCGATTTTTCCACTTTCCGCCTTTCAGGTCCCGCCAAGACTTGGCAGAGGGATGTTTGCTTGACCAGACCAGCTGGGTCACTGCCTTTGTCTTGGGCTCAGTTCTCCGATTTGTTCTTGGATAAGTTTCTTCCTATTACCTAGAGAGAGGATTCCGAAGGCATTTTGAGCGTCTCCAGTAGGGTTCTATGACAGTTACATAGTGTGAGAACAGGTTCATCACTTTGGTCCGACATGCTATCATGATACTCCCCACTGACCGAGAGAGGGTGAGGAGGTTTATTGAGGGGATAGCTCAGTCGATTAGACTGCAGACGGCCAGAGAGACAGGGAGTGATATTTCCTTTCAGGAGGCGTCCAATGTGGCTAGACGGATCGAGATGGTGTTATCACAGGGTAGTGTTCAAGGGTCTGACAAGAGACCTCGTCATTTTGGCCATTTCAGTGGTGCCTCGTCTGGGGGCAGAGATTCTTTCGGTAGAGGCCATCCTCCTAGGCCGTTTTAGTCAGCACTTCAGGTATCCCGCAGTGCACCACCAGCTCCTATCAGTGCACCGCCACTCTAGAGTTTTCAGAGTGCTTACTCCGGTCGACAGGGACAGTTTCAGGGCCAGCAGTCTATGCAGCCGAGATCTTGTTATACATGTGGTGGCCTGAGGCGCATTGCTAGATTTTCCCCCGAGCCTCGAGTGGTCCTCAGCACCAGGGTTCCCGTGCTATGATTCCCGCATCAGGTGCTCCACCACCCCCTCACCCAGCTAGGGGTGGAGGCCGAGGTGCTAGAGGTGGAGGTCAGGCTACTAGAGGTAGAAGTCAGCAAGTCGTCCCAGAGATGTTCAGATGGGTGGGGCCCAGCCCTGATGTTATGCTATTTCAGCCAGACCTGAGGCTGAAGCCTCCGATGTAGTCATTACAGTTATGGTTTCAGTTTGCAGCAGGGATGCTTCGGTTTTGTTTGATCCGGGATCCACATTCTCTTATGTGTCATCATATTTTTCTCCTTGTTTGATTATGCCTCGTGATTCTCTGAGTACTCTTGTATATGTGTCTACACCGGTGGGTTATTCTATTGTGGTAGATCGTGTCTACAGTTCGTGTGTAGTGGTTATTGGGGGTCTTGAGACCCGTGTAGATCTTCTACTCCTTGATATGGTTGATTTCGATGTCATTTTGGGGATGGATTGGTTGTCGCCCTATCATGCTATTCTGGACTGTCATGCCAAGACCACGACATTAGAACTGCCAGGGTTTCCTCGACTAGAGTGGAGAGGGAATCCTGGTCATTCTTCCAGCAGGGTTATCTCATATATGAAGGCTAGGCGCATGGTCGATATAGGGTGTTTAGGCTATTTGGCTTATGTTTGTGATTCTAGTGCCAAGGTTCCTTCTATGGAGTCTGTGCCCATTGTCCGTGAGTTTCCAGAGGTGTTTCCTGTAGACTTGTTGGGTATTCCACCCAACATGGATATTGACTTTTGCATTGAGTTGGCTCCGGGCACTCAACCCATTTCTATTCCGCCATATTGTATGGCCCTGCCTGAGTTGAAGGAGTGGAAGGAACAGTTGCAGAATTTTCTTGATAAAGGCTTTATCAGGCCTTGTGTTTCTCCTTGGGGTGCGCCAGTGTTGTTTGTTAAGAAGAAAGATGGATCGATGAGGATGTGCATTGATTACCGGTAATTGAACAAGGTTACTATCAAGAACAAGTATCCATTGCCGAGGATTGATGATTTGTTTGATCAGCTTCAGGGTGCCAAGGTATTTTCAAAGATTGATTTGAGATCTGCCTACCGTTAGTTGAGGATTAGGGCATCCGATGTCCCTAAGACAGCCTTTCGCACTCGGTACGGGTATTATGAGTTCTTAGTGATGTCATTCGGGTTGACAAATGCCCCAGCTACTTTTATGGATTTGATGAACCGAGTGTTCAGGCCTTATTTGGATTTGTTCGTGATTGTCTTCATTGATGATATTTTGATTTACACTCGCAGTCGGGAGGAGCACGAGCAGCACCTTCGAGTCGTTCTCCAGACTGTGAAGGATAGTCAGTTGTATGCTAAGTTTTCCAAGTGTGAGTTCTGGTTGAGCTCGGTTGCATTCTTGGGTCATGTTGTATCAGCAAAGGGTAGTCAGGTAGATCCCAAGAAGATTTCAGCAGTAAAGGATTGGCCTAGACCTACATCAACTACAAAGATTCGGAGCTTTTTGGGCTTAACAGGTTACTATCGTCGATTTGTGGAGGGCTTTTCATCTATTGCAGCCCCGATGACCATGTTGAATCAGAAGGGTGCCCAGTTCAGGTGGTCAGATGAGTGTGGGGCGAGCTTTCAGAAGCTCAAGACAGCCTTGACCACGGCACCAGTGTTGGTTTTGGCCTCAGGTTCATGGCCATATACTGTATATTGTGATGCATCTCGGATTGGACTTGGTGCAGTGTTGATGCAGGATTGTAAGGTTATAGCATATGCTTCACGTCAGTTGAAGGTCCACGAGAAGAATTTCCCAGTTCATGATTTGGAGTTAACATTTATTATTCACGCGCTGAAGATTTGGAGGCATTATTTATACGGCGTGCCTTGTGAGGTGTTCACGGATCACAAGAGTTTGCAATATTTGTTCAAGTAGAAAGAGTTGAATTTGAGGAAGAGGAGATGGTTGGAGCTATTGAAAGACTATGACATCACCATCTTATATCATCTGGGGAAGGCCAATGTAGTGGCCGAGGAGATGGTTGGAGCTATTTAAAGACTATGAGTAGGAAGTCCGCCAGTATGGGTAGTCTTTCTTATATTCCGGTTGGGGAGAGACCGCTTGCTTTAGATGTTCAGGCGTTGGCCAATCGGTTCATGAGATTGGATATTTCTGAGACCAGCAATGTTCTAGCTTATACGGTGGCTCGTTCTTCATTATTCGACCGTATTCGGGATCGACAGTATGAAGATCTTCATTTGCGTGCCCTTAGGGACACGGTGGTGCCAAGAAGGTTTCAGTTGGCGATGATGGGGTTATGCAGATGTAGGGCCGTATTTTTGTGCCTAATATTGATGGACTGCATGAGATGATATTAGAGGAGGCCCATAGTTCTCGGTACGCCATTCATCTAGGCGCCGCAAAGATGTATTAGAATTTGTGGAAACATTATTGGTGGCGGAGGATGAAGAAGGATATCGTGGCATATGTAGCTCGGTGCTTGAACTGTAAGTAGGTTAAGTACGAGCACTAGAGACCCGGTGGATTGATGCAGCAGATTGAGATTCCTGAGTGGAAGTGGGAACGTGTCACCATGGATTTCGTAGTTGGACTCCCACGGACTCAGAGGAAGTTCAATGCGGTATGGATCATTGTGGATAGGCTGACCAAGTCAGCGCATTTCATTCCGGTGGCAGTTTCCTATTCTTCGGAGAGATTAGCAGAGATTTACATCAGGGAGATTGTTCGCCTTCATGGTGTGCCAGTGTCCATTATTTCTGACCTAGGTACTCAGTTTACCTCGCATTTCTGGAGAGCAGTTCAGCATGATTTGGGCACACGGGTGGAGTTGAGCACAACGTTTCATCCTCAGACGGACGGACAGTCCAAGCGTACTATTCAGATTTTAGAGAATATGTTGCGAGCATGTGTCATTGATTTTGGAGGTTCTTGGGACCAGTTCTTGCCTTTAGCTGAGTTTGCCTTCAACAATAACTATTAATCGAGCGTTCAGATGGCTCCCTATGAGGCGTTATATGGTAGGCGGTGTTGGTCGCCGGTTGGGTGGTTTGAGCCAGGGAGGCTCGGTTGTTGGGTACAGAGTTAGTGCAGGATGCCTTGGATAAGGTGAAGATCATTCAGGGTAGACTTCGTACAGCTCAGTCCAAGCAGAAGAGTTATGCCGACCACAGAGTTCGTGATTTGGCATTCATAGTCGGAGAGCGAGTATTGCTTCAGGTGTCGCCCATGAAGGGCATGATGAGATTTGGGAAGAAGGGCAAGCTAAGCCCTAGATTCATTGCCCCATTTGAGATTCTTGACAGAGTGGGAGATGTGGCTTACAGACTTGCGTTGCCATCGAATTTATCGGCTGTGCATCCAGTGTTCCATGTATCTATGCTTCGGAAGTATCACAGCGATCCATCCCATGTGTTAGACTTTAGCAGTGTCCAGTTGGACAAGGATTTGACCTACGAGGAGGAGCCGATAACCATATTAGATCGGCAGATTCGTCAATTGAGATCGAAAAGTTATCCTTCGGTTCGTGTTCAGTGGAGAGGTCAGCCTGCCGAGGAAGCTACCTAGGAGTCCGAGTCCGATATGAGGGGCCGTTATCCCCATCTATTCCCCGATTCAGGTACTTTTCTATGTCCATTCGATGATGAACGTTTGTTTTAGAGGTGGAGATTGTAATGACCCAAAAGGTCATCCCTTATTTTTATGTCAAAATGGTGTTTCGAGGCCTTGAAAACCCCCTTTTATCTGACCTCGATTTGCGTGTGCAGCCCGAACGTATAACCGGGAAGCCTTTATGTGAAACACTGAGAAAATGCTAGTTTTTGCCTTAAAATTTTAATTCAAGTTGATTTCGGTCAAAATTTTGGGTAAACAGATCCAGACTCGTGATTTGACGGTCCCTGAGGGTCCGTAGGAAAATATGGGACTTGAGCGTATGCCTGAAATCGAATTCTGAGGTCCCAAGCCCGAGAAATGAATTTTTGAAAAAAATTATTTTTCTGAAAAATACAAGAGATTTTAGAAATTGATTATACTTGAAATTTATGGTATCGGGCCTGTATTTTGGTTCCGGAGCCTGGTACAAGTTCAATAGGATATTTGTGATATGTTTGTAAAATTTGGTAAGAAACGGAAGTCGTTTGATGCGATTCAGACCCGTAGTTGTAAAATTTGATACTTTGAAAATTTTGGAATTTTTTTTTGATTTTAAGGCTAAATTCGTTGTTTAAGGTGTTATTTTGGCGATTTAATCGCACAAGTAAGCCCGTAGGCTAATTTTTGAAGTTGTGTGCATGTTTGGTTTGGAGCCCTGAGGGCTCGGGTGAGTTTCGGATAGGCGTCAGGGTGATTTTTACTTGGAAAATCTGGTGTCTTGTGGCTGTTGCTGGTATCCAGGAAATTTACCTTATGCGAATGCATGGGTATCCATGCGAACGTAATGCACACGCGGGGAAGGGGCTGGGTAACACTATGCGATCACGGAGCATAGGTGTAGTCGCGAATGCATAGAGTATAGGGGGCCTAGGGGCTAGTGATAACTAGGGATTTTACCTTAATTTACACTCTTACTTGCTTAAGTTTTGGATGAAAGTTTATGCAAAATAGTCCTAAAGGCTTACTTGTTGTGCTTGTTGCAGGGTTTAGTCAAAAAGGGTGACAAATAGTAAATAACCTGCTAAAAAGGAATGAAACATGCACAAGTACCAAGAATAACACAAACAGAATCCAACTAACCACCGCGGACCGCAGTCCACTTTGTGCGGTCCGCACTGAAGAGATTCAGAGAGTACATTTTGGAAGCCAAACCACCCCGGACTGCAGTCCATTTTGCGCGGTCCGCGGTGAGGAGATTAAGAGAACATTGATTTTGAAGGCCAGAAGATCAATGCGGACCGCAATCCATTTTGCACGGTCCGCACTGAAGCCACCGCGACCGCGGTGCATATTATGCGGACCGCGGTGGTCAAGTTCAGAGACTTAATTTTTTCAAGCCAAAGACCTCAGCGCGGCCACAGTCTATTTTGTGCGGTCCGCGATGACCTCGCAAGGGTATTTTTGTCCAGAAAATTTGGCTTAGTATAAATAGTTTCTTTTCCCATTTTTAGGTAAGCTTTTGTACTATGATATTATCAGGAGCTCATGAACGACTTTTCTTCAGCTTTTTGAGTAATTTTAGAAGGGTTTCAACATTGAATCTTTCAATTTTAGTTTATAATTCAATTCTATAGGTTTTGCTTTATCTATTTCTCTAATTTCTTCAGTTATTATGAGTAGCTAAACCCATCAGCTAGGGTTGTGGCTCAACCCTAGTGTGGGTGTTTGATGGGTCCTTTAAATTAAGGCTTAGATGTTTATGGGTATTGGTATTTGGACTGATTTGAGGTTCTCATGTTAATATTAGTGGTTGCAAACACTAATTGGCATTTATTTGACTTGGGTTCTTCTTGAGAAAGAGAACTTGAGTCTAGAAAATCAGTCCAACAAGGAATTGGGACGTATTCAAGAGATTGACAGTCCCAATTAACGGGTTAAACCTAGATATAGTAAACCCTACTTGAGCCTATATTGCTTGTATGATTTGACACCCAATTAGTCTCGAGAGAGGCGATTAGGGCAAAGACACTCAATCTACCGAGAGGTGTAGAGTGGGTAATCCTATGCATTGTCTGTATCATAACCCCTTTATGACATCTTTGCCTTAGGTATTGGAATCCTGTTGAGTAGTCACCTCATAGCCCTAGTCCTCTTTATCTATTAAGAAAACACTCAAAAAGACATTAGTTAGTTAATTAGCTATTCGCAATTAGTCTAAACCGTAGTTCTAATATAAAACCAAAAGTATGAAAAGTGCAATTAAGAGCACGAAACACTACTAGATCACTTAGGAACTCAACTCCCACAACCGTAACTCCCTGTGGATTCGATCCCGACCCGTTCGGGTAAAAGCTGCATTGACCCTCATCTGGCTACTATTTAGTAGTGTAGGTGAGCGCCGATCACTTTTTGGCGCCGTTGTCGGGGAGTTATACGGTGTTGATTATCTACGTGAATAGTGGTGTTATGTGTTTTTCTTTCCTTTTTCTATTAACGTGTGTGTTGAGTTTATTCAGGTGCTAATGGCGGATCCTTTGGGAAATGTTATTGCGGGGGAGGAGGTGTATGACAACCAAGAAGATGAAATTAACCAAGTACCACCTCCCAGACGAGGCCGACATGCCAATGTTAATGAGGACATTCCAGACCGTCCCCCGCCACTAGCTCTCAGAGCTTCCCCTCGGGTCCTTCCAAACGAGGGGTATGCTAGTGCTATGGTCCCGCCTAGAATCCGGGCGGGAAATTTTCAAATAACAAATGTGATGCTGACACTCTTGGAGAAGCTGGGCTATTTCACCGGAGCAGCCCACCAAAATGCTTACAAACATTTGAAGGGCTTCGTGGATACCTGCTGGGGTAGTAAGAAGACGAATGTCTCAGAATATGCCTTGAGACTTCGGTTATTCCCCTTCTCACTTCTAGGGAAGGCTCTTGATTGGATCGAGCGGCTTCCCAACCACTCCATATCCACATGGGATGAGCTTGCAGACAAGTTTATTGCAAAACATTTCTCCCCTAGTCACATGGCGGCGCTCAGAGATGAAATATTGGCTTTTAAGCAAGAACCCAACGAGCCTTTGCATGAGATTTGGGAGCGCTACCGGACCATGGTTAAGGAATGTCCAAACAATGACATGACTGAAGCCATGATTCAGCAAACCTTCTACCGAGGAATAAACACTGTCAATCAATGTGTGGTTAATCAATTGGCCGGTGGAAACTTCATGAAATTGACTTACCCCGAGGCATGTGAGGTCTTAGATGAGATGGCTGACACATCGTCAGCATGGCAAAGTAGAGAAAACGTACCTCAGGGTGAGTCCGGTGTTAATAGTCTTCACAAAGAACTTCAAGAACATGGGCAAGCAATTGCCGAGCTCACTACCACTATGAACCAACTTGCCAAGGCACAACTTCAACAATTACAAGGGTCGAAGCAAGTAAATTCCATGGAGGGCGTGAATGTGTTGGTGAACCAAAGAAGACTCGGGGAAATTCAAAGCAAAGCAACAATGATCAAGGTGACCAAGGACCAAATGGGTATAGTCAAGAAGAGCCATATGATGAGCAAGAAGAGGATGTCATGTATGCTAACAATTATCAAAGTCAAGGGAACAATCAAAGCAATAATTAAAACTGGAACAACCAAGGCAACACTCAAAATTGGGGTAATCAAAGACAACGCAACTGGAACAATAACAACAAATTCATGAAACTGGGGGAACAACAACAACCAACAATGGGGGAACAATAATGAGAACAATTGGAGCGGAGGCAATAACACCAACAATTGGGGTGGTAAAGGTAATGGGGGGTCGGGCTTTCAAAGGCCCCAGATGTACAAGAAACCAAGCAATCCACCCCCGTACCAAGATCAAGGCCAAAGCTCATCAAGTAATGACATGGGGAGAATGTTCAAGCAAATGATGGAGCGCAATGCGGACTCCGATGCTCAATTGGCCTCCCACAACACCTCCATTAGAAATTTTGAAGTAAAAATGGGCCAAATTTCTCATGCCTTGAACACACGCCCAAAGGTAGCACTACCGAGTGATACGGTGGTGAACCCCAAGGGTGGGAACAACAATAATACCGGTCACACCATGGCGGTGACCACAAGAAGTGGAAGAGGCGGTGACACGATTTCTTCTAGACAAAAGAGAATTGTTGTTGATGATGATGAATTACCAAATGATGAGTTACCAATTCAGGTTGAACAAGTGGTGGAAGAGCCAACTACTAGTGAGGTGAGAATTGACATTCATGATAATGGGGATGATTTGCAAAGGGACGTGAACCCGTCTAGGGAACACGTGATTGATATGCCGGAACTGGTGGTCCCAAAAGCCAAGGCACCATTGCCTAGTCCCCCTCCTCCATATCCTCAAAGGTTGGCGAAGCAAAAGCAAGAGAATCAATTCAAGAAATTTATCGCATGATGAAGAGTCTTTCCATCAATGTCCCTTTGGTTGAAGCTTTGGAGCAAATGCCCGGGTATGCTAAGTTCATGAAGGACTTAGTCACAAAAATAAGGTCTATGGAGTGCGAAACCATAAATATGACTCACCAACTGAGTGCCATAGTGCATTCAATGGCACCCAAGCTTGAAGACCCAGGAGCTTTTACCATTCCTTGTACAACCGGGAGTGCGGATTTTGCTAAGGCTTTGTGTGACCTCGGAGCTAGCATAAACTTGATGCCATATTCGGTCTTTAAAACATTGGGGATTGGTCAACCTAGGGATACCTCCACGTGTCTTCAAATGGAGGAAAGAACTATGAAGAGGCCTCTAGGAATCATTGATGATGTATTGGTGCGGGTTGACAAGTTCATTTTGCCTGCGGATTTTGTCATATTGGATTGTGAAGTCCCCATCATCTTGGGAAGGCACTTCCTTGCAATAGGGAAGGCCTTAGTTGACGTGGAGGCCGGTGAGCTCACTTTCTGATTGGGAAATGAAAAGTTTGTGTTCCATGTTTGCAAGTCAATGAAGCATCCCAATAGAACAGAAGTATGTTCTTTCACGGACCTTGTCACCGAGGTCATTATTGATGATGCAAGCTCTATGATAAATGTTGAAGATCCAGTGGAGGCAGCTTTATTGAACCATGATGATATTTTGGTGGATGGCTTAATTGAAAGTACCAATGCCCTACAAGGCATGGGTTCTTATTCCTATGGTCCCCGAAAGCTATCCTTGGACTTGGAGAATCGGAAAACTCCTCCGACAAAGCCTTCAATTGAAGAGCCACCTACATTGGAGTTGAAGCCACTTCCACCACACATCAAGTATGAATATCTTGGTCCCTCTCGTACTTTACCTGTTATACTTTCATCTTGTCTAACCCAATTGCAGATAGACTCCACTCTAAAAGTACTAAAGAGGATGAAGAAGGCCATATGATGGACACTTGATGACATTCAGGGAATAAGCCCCGCATTTTCCATGCACAAAATCATTCTTGAGGATGGAGCAAAGCCTTCCGTAGAACACCAACTGAGGCTCAGTGAAGCAATGCAAGAAGTGGCGAAGAAGGAAATAATCGAGTGGCTTGATGCAGGGGTTGTCTACCCAATCTCGGATAGTGCTTGGACTTCTCCGGTCTAGTGTGTCCCAAAAAAGGGTGGCATGACAATGGTCCAAAATGATAAAAATGAACTTATTCCAACAAGAACGGTCACAGGTTGGCGGGTATGTATGGATTACCGCAAGTTAAACAAAGTGACTCGCAAGGATCATTTTCCCTTGCCTTTCTTGGATCAAATGCTTGACAGGCTTGCGGGCAGGGCTTTCTATTTCTTCTTGGACGGGTATTCAGGCTATAACCAAATATTTATTGCCACGGAGGACCAAGAAAATACTACCTTCACGTGTCTGTATGGTACATTTGCCTTCTCCAGGATGCCTTTTGGACTTTGCAATGCACCCGCCACATTTCGGCGGTGCATGTAACGACCCAGCCGGTCGTTTTGTGTATTGGGACCGTCCCGGTAAATGACTCTTTCCATAGAGGCTACTCGTGCCTTATGTTTTGTGGGGGCAGGTAGTTCGAGATTCAGAAGTGATTTGGCCAGTTCAGGAACACTTGGTTCCTGAAGGCTAGCCTATTTGGCCAATTTTGGTTCTGAGCAACATTTTGAGCAAACGACCTCGGAATCGAGTGCTGATAGCTCCAACAGCTCCGGATGAATGATTTCAGACTTAAGCGTATGTTCGCCTCGGGTTTTTGATTACCCGAGAGTATTTAGGCACCTGAAATGGAATTCAGGATTTCATAAGACTTAAAATTCAGCCTGGAATTGGACCTCATGATATCATGGTCCGAATGGAATTCCAGAACTGGCAATAGTTCCGTATAGTCATTTATGAATTGTCCGAAAAATTTGGGGTCATTCCGAGCAGTATAGACCCGTTCGGCGTATTGGTGAGCCATTTAAATTTTCTTGAATCTTAAGTTTGAAACTAAGGGGTTTTGGAGAGTGATTTCTAGTTTGGATGTTTTGAGTGTTCCGAGAGCTTGAGCCAGTCCGCCTTATGATTTGGGACTTGTTGGTATAATTTGTCGAGGGCTCGGGTGGGCCCAGGGGTCTCCCAGACCCCAAGCGGGGTAAAAAATCAGCAATTTTATAACTGGTGGGAATTTTCTGGTGTGACCGCCCCTGCGGTCCATGAGCCGCAGGCGCGAGGCTCGCACCAGCGGCCAATCCATCGCAGGAGCGGCCTTTGTCGTAGGAGAGACCTTCCTTCCGCAGGAGCGGACCAGGCTCCGCAGGCGCGACCTCCCCAGGGCCCAGGCCAAATCGCAGGCGCGACCCTTTTCTCGCAGGGGAGAGTTCGCACCTGCGATCCAAGGGTCGCAGGGGCGGAAACTGCTGACCAGTCCTATAAAAGGCGACTTCGGGCATAATCTTCCCAAATCATAAATTTTCCTCCATTGTTGCATACCCCAAGAGCTCCAGAGCAGTGATTTCGGCCTATCAGGTAAGTGATTCTTTGGCTTCCCGCATGTTTATAACTTCCATTATTGAGGAATTTCCACTTCCAAAATTCATGAAAAACCATGGGGAGTCTTGGGAAAAATAGAGGGTTTTGAGAAAATTGATTTTTTGATTTTTGGGCCATTATAGGATGATTAATTTAGTTAATCTTGATCCTTAGGCGACGTGTAGCGCATTTCTTCAAGAATCGTAATTTTCCGGATGCCGAGGCTCGGAGTTGAAAACACCAAGTATGTCAAGAATGTGTTTCTAGGGAAGATGCTTAATAAACCCTCCTTGATTCTTCCTAAATTGATATAATCCTGTTGTATTTGGCTAGTTGCGAGCCATCGAGGGTAATTCAGAGGATTCATGCGTATTGATGATTTGACCGTTGTCCGGAGGAGTACTTGTCCAGGTGAGTCTCCTTTCCAAACTTTGTAAGGGGGAAATGTCCCCTAGGCTCCTTGTTGCTAATTGTGATTGCTGAGGGGGCTGCATACGTACCACGTGACGAGAGTCCGTACGTGGCATCTATATTGTATTTTGGGTAGCCGTAGGACCCACAAGCATGTTCTAGCTGTTTGTTTGATATTATCTGATGCTTTGCACAAGTTATTTGCCGGTATATGATGAAATGGAGCTATGTTAGCTTGAATTAAATGTACATATTATTCAGATAAGAATTATGAATTTCATCAATTGATTAATTGTGTTACTCCCAATATAACAGATAAAGAGAACAGAGTAAATGAGATAAATCTTGATCCTGAGCAGTTGAGCAAAACGAAGGTGAGTTTAAATCCTTCCTATACTTGAATTATTCCACCATGGTGATATTATGAGAAAGGAGAATAATATGATATAAAATCCTAACTTTGACTATCAAGAGAGATGCGAATATCCGATACCGTTGAGCAATGATGAGTCGGTACCATGGTATCTACATATACATACATATATATATATATGCATTCATGCATTCATGGCCCCCGAGTCACAGGTATGATTCGTGATCGGGGAGAACTTATATTTTCATCAGCCCCCGAGTCACAGGTTTGATTCGTGATCAGGGAGGAATCACACTTATTTTCATCAACCCCTGAGTCACAAGTTTGATTCGTGATCAGGGAGAAATCAGACTTATTTTACCAGCCCTTGAGTCACAGGTTTGATTCGTGATCAGGGAAAATTATACTACTATTTTATCGCCCCCCGAGTCACAGGTATGATTCGTGATTGGGGAGGGTTTTACTTTGCATCATTGGCCTCGAGTCACAAGTATGATTCGTGATCGGGAGAGTATATATATTTATGTCATTGGCCCCCGAGGCGCAGGTATGATTCGCGAGCCGTGAGAGATATTGGCCCACGAGTCGCAGGTATGATTTGTGAGCGTGGAGATTTTATCGAGTCAGTGCACGAGTTGCAGGTATGATTTGCGAACGTGTGTAGCTTTATGACTGAGTCAGTCCTTATGACCCACCCTTATGACTTTGGCCGATAGTCTTGTCCGTGTCGGTTATATATATATATATACATGCATAAGCATTTGCATTGAGTTGGGATCGTACGATGGTGAGTTGAGAAACGATGTTGAGTACGGGAAAGTGAACAATTGAGATAGTAAGATAAGACATTTCAGATAATGAGAAAGAAAACAAGTGATACATATGATCAGCCTACAAAGAAAGGTTATGTTTGAAATCAGCTACCTGTTTGTTGATTACATGCCCATATTCTTGATGTATTTTCTCACATGATTTATTGCTCGGCATGTACCTTATTTTATTATGTACTGGACCTTAGTGAGTATATATTCTACCTCTCGTCACTACTCTTTACGAGTTTAGACGGGATACTCACTGGGTACATATTTGTTTATATGTACTCATGCTGCACTTTCTTTTCTTTTTCTGCACTTGATTGTGCAGGTTTTGAGGCTGGTCCGTCTGGTCGTCAGTCTTCTGATAGATATTGATCGCGGTGTCGCTCCATACGCTGAGCTATCTTCTTGGCGTGATCCTGAAAGCACCTCTGGAGCCTTCTAGTTTCATTTTGCTCAGTCTTTTGTTCCAGACTGCGGCTTGTATATTTTTGTATATATTTCAGTTGTTGTATCTATGTAGCCGCCCGTTGACATTGTGACACTAGTCCTGGCACACACTTGTTGTAGCTATGTTGGGTTTCGGGGTTGCATATATTTGGCCTAGCTGTGGTTCAGCTTGTATCTACGGCCTTACCTCATATCACTGTTATATTGCGCATTATATTCGTTATAAATTGTAAATAACTAGAATATCGAGTTCTGGGTAGTAACTCCCAAGGATTTATATGTTGGCTTGCCTAACCTCGCCATTAGGTGCCATCACGACCTGAACCGGGTTTTGGGTCGTGACAGCTTGGTATCAGAGCGCTTAGGTTCACATAGTCTCACAAGTCACGGGCAACTCTTTAGAGTCCTGCGGATCAGTACGGAGACGTCTGTACTTATCTTAGGGAGGCTATAGAGTGTTAGGAAACTCCTTTTGTTCAGAATCCATCGTGCAGTTGGCCTTATACTCAAATTGTACTTCTATTCTCTCACAGATGGTGATGACACGTACCTTTCATGATCCTGATTCGGGGGAGGCTGCTACCCCTGCCGCTCGAGGACGAGGTCGAGGAAACCGGGGTATGGCTCCTGCTGGTAGGAGGGGGCGAGGGTGTCCCAGAGCTACACCAGCTGCACAAGTGGAGGATCAGTACATTGATGAGCAGGAGGAGCTGCCTCCAGTAGCACCACCTCTAGTGGACTTTATGACGGCATCGGGCTTCCAGGAGGTCATGGGCCGCATGCTGAGATTCATGGACACGATGTCGCAGGCAGGCATCCTTCCATCAGATCCTGCCACCTCTCAGGTAGGAGGGGGAGTTCAGACCCCTACAGCTCAGACTACTGGACCACACCATACTCCGGATATTTCGTTGGTTGTTAGAGCTCAGCCTGGGTTAGCGGCATCAGGATCCAGGCCAGTCCCGAGAGGGGATCAACATAAGTTATTGGGTAGATGGACGCAGCTACACCCTCCGGTCTTTGGGGGTGAACAAGGAGAGGATGCCCAGGACTTTCTAGAGAGGCGCAGGGACAGACTGCACAACATGGGTATATTGGAGTCTCATGGAGTTGATTTCACTTCCTTCCAGTTTCAGGGCAGAGCTCGTCGGTGGTGGCAGACGTATTTGCTGGGCAGGCCAGCCGGTTCTCAGCCAGTCACTTGGGATCAGTTCTCCCAGCTATTCCTGGATAGATACATTCCTCCATCTGAGAGGGAAGATTTGCGGGCTCAGTTCGAGAGACTGGAGCAGGGGCTCTTGTCAGTGACAGATTATGAGGCCAGAGTTTCAGAGCTGTCTCGCCATGCAATCATGATACTACCTAAAGATGGAGAGAGAGTTCGTCGGTTTGTAGCAGGTTTGCATCCTGACATCAGGACTTCTTTAGCGAGGGAGGTGGATATGGGCACTCCATTTCAGACAGTGGTTGAAATAGCTTGTCGTATAGAGGGCTATCGTATCAGGGATAGGAGACAGGGCCGGTCAGGGAAGCAAAGGCAGCATGACAAGAGAGCTAGATTCACCGGGGACTTCAGATGTACATCAGGCAGGGTCAGGGGTCAGTTTGCTAGCGGTCAGTTCAGTCGGTCTTCCTATACAGCACCTTCAATACCTGCCAGGGTGGCTCCAGTCAGGTCACAGTTCAGTGCCATGCCAGATGTCACTCCAGCCATTCAGGGTTCTCAGTCCTCGGGTCAGTAGGATATGCCCCAGGTGAGGTGTTATGAGTGTGGAGACATGGGCCACATGAGGAGAATTTGCCCCCATTATAGGGGCAAGGCAGTGCAGTAGAGCCATCAGCCCAGGGTCCCAGCACCAGCAGCTCGACCACTAAGGGGTGGAGGTCAGATTGGCAGGGGTCGTCCCAGAGGGGGAGTTTAACCGGGTAGAGATCATTCAGCTCCAGCTCGATCTGGGGGAGCTCAGCCATCAGGCGCCCATCACGTTTCTATGCATTCCAGCCAAGGCAGATGCAGTAGCCTCCGATGCGGTGATTACAGGTACCATTTCAGTCTCTGGTAGGGAGGCTTCAGTGTTATTTGACCCAGGGTCTACATACTCTTATGTTTCAGTCTTATTTGCTCATTCTCTGGATATTGTGTGTGAGTACTTGGGATATTCTTTGTATGTGTCCACTCCTGTGGGCGACTCTGTGGAGGTAGACCGGGTCTACCGGGCTTGTGTGGTTACTTTATGTGATTTTGAGACCAGAGCCGACTTATTATTGCTCGATATGGTTGATTTCGAGGTTATTTTGGGCATGAATTGGCTATCCCCTCATCACGCTGTCTTATATTGTTATGCCAAGACCGTTACGTTAGCCATGCCCGAGTCGCCAAGGCTAGAGTGGAGAGGTGCTTCAGTTAGTGCTTTCAGCCGAGTTATTACTTTCATAAAGGCTCGACACATGGTCGAGAAAGGGTGTCTAGCCTATCTTGCTTATGTGCGGGATACTACCGCTGAGTCTCCTACTGTTGAGTCAGTACCTGTCGTCCGTGAGTTTCCGGATGTGTTTCCCTCAGATCTTCCAGGCATGCCTCCAGACCGGGATATTGATTTCTGCATTGATCTAGCACCAGATACTCAGCCTATATCTATCCCTCCTTATCGTATGGCTCCTAAGGAGCTGAAGGAGCATCTAGAGGAGTTATTGAAGTTATTGGCCAAGGGTTT
>ML265766.1:3470-22558 GCA_005239495.1 Nicotiana undulata | reverse complement strand
GCCCCCGAGTCACAGGTATGATTCGTGATCGGGGAGAACTTATATTTTCATCAGCCCCCGAGTCACATGTTTGATTCGTGATCAGGGAGGAATCACACTTATTTTCATCAGCCCCTGAGTCACAGGTTTGATCAGGAAGAAATCAGACTTATTTTACCAGCCCCTAAGTCACAGGTTTGATTCGTGATCAGGGAGAATAATACTACTAATTCTATCGCCCCCCGAGTCACAGGTATGATTCGTGATTGGGGAGGGTTTTACTTTGCATCATTGGCCCCGAGTCACAGGTATGATTCGTGATCGGGAGAGTATATATATTTATGTCATTGGCCCCCGAGTCGCAGGTATGATTCGCGAGCGGGGAGAGATATTGGCCTACGAGTCGCATGTATGATTCGCGAGCGTGTGTAGCTTTATGACCGAGTCAATCCTTATGACCCACCCTTATGACTACGGCCGATAGTCTTGTCCGTGTCGGTTATATATATATACATGCATACGCATTTGCATTGAGTTGGGATCGTATGATGGTGAGTTGAGAAACGATGTTGAGTACGGGAAAGTGAACAATTGAGATAATAAGATAAGACATTTCAGATAATGAGAAAGAAAACAAGTGTTACATATGATCAACCTACAAAGAAAGGTTATGTTTGAGATCAGCTACCTGTTTGTTGATTACATGTCCATATTCTTGATGTATTTTCTCACATGATTTATTGCTCGGCATGTACCTTATTTTATTATGTACTGGACCTTAGTGAGTATATATTCTACCTCTCGTCACTACTCTTTACGAGTTTAGACGGGATACTCACTGGGTACATATTTCTTTATATGTACTCATGCTGCACTTTCTTTTCTTTTTCTGCACTTGATTGTGCAGGTTTTGAGGCTGGTCCGTCTGGTCGTCCGTCTGCTGATAGATATTGATCGCGGTGTCGCTCCATACGGTGAGCTGTCTTCTTGGCGTCATCCTGACAGCACCTCTGGAGCCTTCTAGTTTCATTTTGCTCAGTCTTTTGTTCCAGACTCCGGCTTGTATATTTTTGTATATATTTCAGTTGTTTTATCTATGTAGCCGCCCGTTGACACTGTGACACTAGTCCTGGAACACACTTGTTGTAGCTATGTTGGGTTTCGGGGTTGTATATATTTGGCCTAGCTGTGGTTCAGCTTGTATCTACGGCCTTACCTCATATCACTGTTATATTGCGCATTATATTCGTTATAAATTGTAAATAACTAGAATATCGAGTTCTGGGTAGTAGATCCTAAGGATTTATATGTTGGCTTGCCTAACCTCGCCGTTAGGTGCCATCACGACCTGAACCGAGTTTTGGGTCGTGACAGCTTGGTATCAGAGCGCTTAGGTTCACATAGTCTCACTAGTCACGGGCAACTCTATAGAGTCCTGCGGATCAGTACGGAGACGTCTGTACTTATCTTCGGGAGGCTATAGAGTGTTAGGAAACTCCTTCTGTTCAGAATCCATCGTGCAGTTGGCCTTATACTCAAATTGTACTTCTATTCTCTCATAGATTGTGAGGACACATACCTTTCATGATCCTGATTCGGGGGAGGCTGCTACCCCTGCCGCTCGAGGACGAGGTCGAGGCACCCGGGGTAGGGCTCCTGCTGGTAGGAGGGGGCGAGGGCGTCCCAGAGCTACACCAGCTGCACCAGTGGATGATCAGTACATTGATGAGCAGGAGGAGCTGCCTCCAGTAGCACCACCTCCAGTGGACTTTATGACGGCATCAGGCTTCCAGGAGGTCATGGGCCGCATGCTGAGATTCATGGACACGATGTCGCAGGCAGGCATCCTTCCATCAGATCCTGCCACCTCTCAGGCAGGAGGGGGAGTTCAGACCCCTACAACTCAAACTACGGGACCACACCATACTCTAGATATTCCGTCGATTGTTAGAGCTCAGCCTGGGTTAGCGGCATTAGGATCCATGCCAGTCCCGAGAGGGGATCAACATAAGTTATTGGGTAGATGGACGCAGCTACACCCTCCGGTCTTTCGGGGCGAGCAGGGAGAGGATGCCCAGGACTTTCTAGAGAGGTGCAGGGACAAACTGCACAACATGGGTATATTGGATTCTCACGGAGTTGATTTCACTTCCTTCAAGTTTCAGGGCAGAGCTCGTCGGTGGTGGCAGTCGTATTTGCTGGGCAGGCCAGCCGGTTCTATGCCAGTCACTTGGGATCAGTTCTCCCAGCTATTCCTGGATAGAGACATTCCTCCATCTGAGAGGGAAGATTTGCGGGCTCAGTTCGAGAGACTGGAGCAGGGGCACTTGTGATTGACAGATTACGAGGCCAGATTTTCAGAGCTGTCTCGCCATGCCATCATGATACTACCTACAGATGGAGAGAGAGTTCGTCGGCTTGTAGCAGTTTTTCATCCTGACATCAGGACTTCTTATCTAGGGAGGTGGAGATGGGCACTCCATTTCAGACAGTGGTTGAAATAGCTCGTCGTATAGAGGGCTATCATATCAGGGATAGGAGTCAGGGCCGGTCAGGGCAGCAGGGACATCATGACAAGAGAGCTAGATTCACTGGGGACTTCAGAGGTACATCAGGTAGGGTCAGGGGTCGGTTTGCTAGCGGTCGGTTCAGCCGGTCTTCCTATACATCACCTTCAATACCTGCTAGGGTGGCTCCAGTCAGGCCACAGTTCAGTGCCATGCCGGATGTCACTCCAGCCATTCAGGGTTCTCAGTCCTCGGGTCAGCAGGATATGCCCCAGGTGAGGTGTTATGAGTGTGGAGACATGGGCCACGTGAGGAGAATTTTCCCCCATTATAGGGGCAAGGCAGTGCAGCAGAGCCATCAGCCTAGGGTCCCAGCACTAGCAGCTCGACTACTGAGGGGTGGAGGTCAGATTGGCAGGGGTCGTCCCAGAGGGGGAGTCCAACCGGGTAGAGGTCATTCAGCTCCAGCTCGATCTGGGGGAGCTCAGCCATCAGGCGCCCCAGCACGTTTCTATGCATTCCAGCCAGGGCAGACGTAGTAGCCTCCGATGCGGTGATTACAGGTACCATTTCAGTCTGTGGTAGGGAGGCTTCAGTGTTATTTGACCCAAGGTCTACATACTCTTATGTTTCAGTCTTATTTGCTCATTCTCTGGATATTGTGTGTGAGTACTTGGGATCTCCTTTGTATGTGTCCACTCCTGTGGGCGACTCTGTGGAGGTAGATTGGGTCTACCGGGCTTGTGTGGTTACTTTCTATTATTTTGAGACCAGAGCCAACTTATTATTGCTCGATATTGTTTATTTCGAGGTTATTTTGGGCATGGATTGGCTATCCCCTCATCACGCCGTCTTGGATTGTTATGCCAAGACCGTTACGTTAGCCATGCCTGAGTCGTCGAGGCTAGAGTGGAGAGGTGCTTCAGTTAGTGCTTTCAGCCTAGTTATTACTTTCATAAAGGCTCGACACATGGTCGAGAAAGGGTGTCTAGCCTATCTTGCTTATGTGCGGGACACTACCGCCGAGTCTCCTACTGTTGATTCAGTACCTGTCGTCCGTGAGTTTCCGGATGTGTTTCCCTCAGATCTTCCAGGCATGCCTCCAGACCGGGATATTGATTTCTGCATTGATCTAGCACCAGATACCCAGCCTATATCTATCCCTCCTTATGGTATGGCTTCTAAGGAGCTGAAGGAATTGAAGGAGCAGCTAGAGGAGTTATTGGCCAAGGGTTTCATCAGGCCTAGTGTGTCGCCTTGGGGTGCTCCTGTGCTTTTCGTGAAAAAGAAAGATGGGTCTTTGCATATGTGTATTGACTATCGCCAGCTGAACAAGGTAACTATCAAGAATAAGTATCCTTTGCCTCGCATTGATGATTTATTTAATCAGCTTCAGGGTGCGCGTGTGTTCTCTCAGATTGACTTGAGATCAGGGTATCACCAGTTGAGGATTCGGACTTCTGATGTTCCGAAGACTGCATTCCGCACTAGATATGGTCACTATGAGTTCTTGGTGATGTCTTTTGGTTTGACTAATCCCCAGCAGCTTTTATGGATTTGATGAATAGGGTATTCAGGCATTATATTGACTCGTTCGTTATTGTTTTCATTGATGATATTTTGATTTATTCGCGGAGTTTGGGTGAGCATGAGCAGCATTTGCGGGTAGTGCTTCAGACCTCGCGAGAAAATGAGCTATATGCTAAGTTCTCCAAGTGCGAGTTCTGGCTAGAGTCCGTAGCATTCTTGATGAATGGATGGATGACTTCAGCGTAGTTGGGGACTCCTTTGATGAATGTTTGAGCAATCTTGACAAAGTCTTCGCCCGTTGTGAAGAGACCAACCTAGTACTAAATTGGGAAAAATGCCATTTTATGGTGGAAGAAGGGATAGTGTTGGGCCACAAAATCTCAAGAAATGGAATTGAAGTAGATAAGGCGAAGATTGAAGTGATTTCTAAATTGCCACCTCTAACTTCGGTAAAGGGAGTCCGGAGCTTTCTTGGGCATGTCGATTTCTACTGGCGTTTCATTAAGGGCTTCTCAAAGGTGGTCAATCCTCTTTGAAAATTGCTAGAGAAAGATGCCAAGTTTAACTTTGATGACAATCGTATGAAGGCATTTGAGCTATTAAAGCAAAAGCTCACTTCACGCCAATTATCACCGTACCCGATTGGAGCTCTCCTTTTGAGCTAATGTGTGACTCTAGTGATGTGGCTGTGGGAGCGGTTTTAGGCCAAAGGGTGAACAAGATCTTTCACCCCATATATTATGCTAGCAAAATAATGAACTCGGCCCAAATGAACTACACTGTCACCGAGAAGGCATTATTGGCAATAGTCTTTGCGACGGAGAAATTTCTTCCTTATCTTATGGGTGCCAAGGTCATAGTTCACACCGACCACGAGGCACTCCGGTATCTCATGACAAAAAAGGACTCCAAAGCGAGACTCATGCGGTGGGTGTTGTTACTTCAATAGTTCGACTTGGAGATAATTGATAGAAAGGGAAGTGAAAACCAAGTCACTGACCATCTCTCCCCATTGGAGGAACAAGGTCGACCTTGTGATGGGATTGAAATTGATGACAGTTTCCCCGATGAACAACTTCTTTCTGTGTCAATGCAAGAAATTCCATGGTTCGCAGACATTGTCAACTATCTTGTCAGTGGTGTTGTTTCTCTTGAGCTCTCTTCCAACCAAAGGAAGAAACTTAGGAGGGATAGCATGCATTTTTATTGGGATGAACCATACTTATTCAAGATTTGCAATGACGGTGTCATCTGGAGATGTGTGCCCGAAGAGGAGCAAATGTTGATTCTGGAGTCATGCCACTCCTCACCTTATGGTGGTCATCATGGAGGGGCAAGGACAACTTCAAAGGTGTTAAATTGTGGTTTATTTTGGCTTACATTGTACAAAGATGCTAGTGACTTAGTCATGAGATGTGACGAATATCAAAGAGCAGGGGGAATTTCGAAGAAAGATGAGATGCCTCTCAATACCATGCTCGAAGTGGATATTTTTGATGTATGGGGTATCGATTTCATGGGCCCGTTTGTTAGATCTTGTGGGAACACATACATTCTCGTGGCGGTTGATTATGTTTCTAAATGGGTTGAAGACGTGGCTCTACCCAACAATGAGGCCCGGAGTGTTATTGCATTTCTCAAGAAGAGCATTTTTACTCTTTGGGAAATAAAGAGTATATTGTTGAAAGACGGTCAATGCAAATAGGACCGATTGGTCAAAGAAGATGAATGAGAAATGCAATAACACTCTGTACCGGTTGGTGTTTGTAAAAGCTTGCCATCTACCTGTTGAGTTGGAGCACACGGCCATGTGGGCTTTGAGAAAGTTGAATCTTGAATGGGATGTGGCAGCCAATCTTCGTGTGGAGCAACTTAATGAACTTGATGAATTCAGATTCCATGCCTACTCCAGTTAGTCCTTGTACAAGGACAAAATGAAGTACCTTCATGATAAATATGCTCGTGGCAAGGAGTTAAAAGTAGGTGAATTATTTCTCTTGTTCAACTCTCGGTTACGTCTATTTCCGGGAAAACTTAAGTCGAAATGGAGTGGACCTTTTGAAGTTGTGTTTGTGACTCCGTTTGGTACACTTGATCTAAAGAACAAAAGTGGGGAGATTTTCAGAGTTAATGGGCACAGGGTCAAGCACTACCTGGGCAAGATTGATGACATCCATGTGGTGGCACCTCTACATCTTATGTGAATTGAGGGTAACCTGCGTCGTGCCGCGACATTAAATCAGGCGCTCCTTGGGAGGCAAACCATGTGTTTTTCTTTTTGTTTTTCTTTGATTTTCTTTGTAGTGTAGGATCTGTTTTTGGACTAACTAGTTGTGGGATGTTGTAGGGTTATTTTGATGCAGTGCACAGGGCTAAGTTGAAGAAAAATAGCTCTTTGAAGTTTGCAATGCGGATCGCGATGCATTTTGTGCGGTCCGCAAAGCTGTCTCACCAAAAACTTCACTCTCTGAAGTTACCATCGTGGCCGCACTGCCATTTTGTGCGGTCCGCGGTGGACCACTGCGACTGCGGTTGTGTTTGTGTGGTCCGCGGTAAGCAAGTGCCCAGTCCCAGCAAAGTTGAGCACCGCGGACCGCGATCATTTTGTGCGTTCCGCGGTGGGGGTAAGTAACGTGGGTCCCAGGCCAAAATTCTATAAATAGGGACTAAGGGCCTCATTTTACACTTTTCGCTCCTTGGTATCTCAACAGTAAAAATTTCACTGTGCATCACCCTTGCTAATTTCATGTGTTTCATCTCATTCATCTCATCTTCATCCTACATCTAGTAAGTTTAATTTTGTCCCCTTAACTTCTTAATTCTGTATTTTCTTGTTTAATTAGTAGTTTTTCTTTTTCTTTCTCCCTTTTTTCTTCTTTAGTCTATTAATCATGTGTAGGGGTGTTTCACAATGTTTAATTTAGACCCATTTTAATTAATTACACTGATTAAACACATAGGGTATCAATAACATGTGCATTTTAACTTGAATTAAAAGTAAAAATTAAAACCCTAGGATGGGACTCGATGCGGTCCACAGTGCTTTTGTGCGGACCGCAGTGCTTTAGTATCACACAAGTCCCAGGTGAGGATCGTGGACTGCGTACATTTTTGTGCGGTCCGCCTTAATGCGGACCACGATTCTTTTTGTGTAGTCCGCGATGATCATTTTCAGAGGGTGTGTATTCTGAACCCCACCTTACTGCGAACCGCGATTCTTTTTGTGCGGTCCGCGATTCCTTAATGCGAACCCCGGTTCTTTTAGTGCGGTCCGCGATGAACATCTTCAGAGAGTGGGTATTCTGAACCCCACATCAGTGCGGACCGCGATTCATTTTGTGCAATCTGCAGTGCCTTAATGCGGACTGTAGTTATTTTTGTGCGGTCCGTGATGAACATCTTTAGAGAGTGGGTATTCTGAACCCCACATCAGTGCGGACCGCGGTTCTTTTTGTGAGGTTCGTGGTGACCTTTTTCAGAGTGTGGGTAGTCTGAACACCACCTTACTGCGGACCGCGATTGTTTTTGTGCGGTCCGCGATGCCTTACTATGGACCGCATTGCATTTTTTGTGGTCCGCGGTCTGCTACTTCTGCAACTCCAACTCCAAATACCTGCTACCTTTGTGTTCACTAATCTATCCACTACTTGGACACTAACAAACTTTACATGAATTCAACTTGCAGATTATGGTTCAATCAAGAGGTAGTGGTCGAAAACCAAGCGGAAAGGGAGAATCATCCAGGGGGAGAGGCAAAGGGATGATCAAATTATCCCCCTAAGTCCGGCAAGCCATAAAAAACACCAGAAAAACAATCAGAGCCTTGGATAGAGCTGCTTCCCAATCGAGAAGTGAGTATGCACCCTCCAGAGAAACATCTGATTCTGTGTCAGTATTAGAGTTTGTCCCAGACTTTCCAGAGAGGTTCAGATTGACAAATGAACCTTTTGACTCCCCTCTTGCCCAAGCATCAACACACTCTGACCATCTGAGGGCTCAGCTACAGGGAGTGATCATGAATATTCCACCTCACCCACAGCTTCACAATCGGGTGAGCACTCCGAAAAAGATGAATCATAGGATGAAGCCCAAACAGGGGGTGAACCCCAAACAGGGGGAATTGAGAGAACAAGAAATCCTGAAGCATAGCAAGATCGGTTTGTGAGTGAACCGGTCTTTCATAAATTCCGGGAATGGTGGCCTGAGAAGAAATTGATCCTGGAGCGAAAGTTCATCAAAAGATATCTTCTGCCAGACAACCCCAATGTGCTAAAACAGTTCACATAGAGAAAAGGCTGGGACTACTTCAATTGCCGGGTGGTGGAGGCAAATGAGCACCTAGTCAAGGAGTTTTACACTAATGTTGCCTATGTTAAAGAGAACTCCAAAGCGACTAAGGTGCGGAATCTGACAGTGTTGTTTGATGGGAATGCAATAAATGGGTATCTTGACTTCGATGATGAGGATGAGTCGGAGTACTTTGAGAAGTTGAACTTGGGGGATGATGCCCGTCCATGGCTAGCTGAACATTTGGCAATCCGGAGTACCCACCCAGACTGGTTGCAAGAAGGGAAGGTGATTCTGAGGAGAACATTAAATTTTGAGGCTAAAGGTTGGGCTTTTTATAGAATCAAATTCTAAAATCATTTCTATTTTGATCATTTCTTAGATTCTGTTGAGTTGTATCGAATCCATTTTCGATTTTAAAGCAAAGAGTTACCTTATCAAACTAGAAAACTTTTTATTTTTACTTTAATTTAAGTTTAACTCATTAGATTCAGTAATATATTCGTGTGTAGCAGGCTAGACCCCACCTTTCACGAAAACTCTCTCCCTCTCAGTCGTGATGTGCTGGTGGCCTCAATCATGGCAGGGTACCTGATTAACGTCAGGAATGTGATGTCACAGGTAATCAGCCGAGCGGTGAATGAAGGTGACTGATCCTACCCTTTCCCCAACTTCTTGACTATGTACTTTGAGGACCAACAGGTAGAGGGGAGGAAGTTTGATGTAAAGGTGAAGCCAAAGGCTCCGTTCTCCTGGTACAACCTTCAGGGTGATGACAACCCCAAAAGCAAGAATTTCAAAGGAAAAGCCACTATTTCCACTGGCCAGTCTGAAGAGCCAGTGGTTGTAGTGGCATCTACTCACCCTGCCTCAGCCACCCCAGACATTGCTCCAGGCCCCTCCAATTTAGTAGCCCCAGGCATTCCTTCATCACGGGCATACCCTCTGACTGCCCACCGACTGAGCCAGACCCTATCCAGTATCAACAACTGGATGCAGGCAACTACTTCTATGCTGTATGTCCTATCTACGACGGTGGCAGCCCAAGCTTCACCTCCTCCGCCACAGGTCCCACAGTCCGTGGAGGACACTCTCAAGGAGCTTTTGGACAACCAGAATAAGATCCTTGAGAACCAAAAGTTGATTCTGGACGCTGTTGGCAATCATGGAAAGGCACTGAAAGAGCTTGCCAAGGAGACTAAGAAGCTGAGGAAGACACGTGCCTCCAGGGAGTCAGTGAAGCAGTTAAGGAAAGAGGTAGATAAGCTAAAGGAATATCACTTGCCATTAGACCTGCTGCTGCATGATCTTGTTGCCCTGCCTGAGTCAGATCCGGAGATAGAGAGGCCACCAAAGAGGAAGAGAGTGATTCCCAGTACTGAGGGTATTGTCATAGAGTTGAGACCCGTAGGGAGGTACCTCGAGTCAGCCACACCTGCCAGTCTAGGCCCAGGTTACAGAGGAGATCCAGGCTCCGATGGAGACACAGGGTTCTGAGGACCCGTCACAGGCTCCCATGCAGCCCACAGACCCCGAGACCCATACTCAGGATCCTATGCAGACGGAGGGCCTATAGGGAGTTTCTCTTTACTCTTTCTCCTTCTATTTGTGCTATTTTTGGTTAGTTAGCATTGAGGACAATGTTAGCTCTCATTTGAGGGGGTAGCCCTATTTTGGATTTGGATGACTATACATATTTGATACTATTTTTAGTATGCTTTTTTTTTTTTTTTTTTTTTTTTTTTTTTTTGCTTTTCGTATTTTGTACATTTGGTTTGTATATAAAGTTACTTTCTAATGTATATATTCATCCCCCTTATGTATATTCGATTAATTTCCCGTCTTGTATATATTCATTCTACTTTACGCATTTTACTTCCCGCATTTTTCCTTTTCATAGCTTCTTAGTTTATTTTCGTAGATTCTTGTTTTGAATTTTCGCGTGCAAATAAGCCTTTGGTTTTCTTAAAGCCACGGTTCTTTCCAACGGTGGAATTTGTGTGAACCGGGTGGCTCTTCCCGAGGATGGATGGTTTGACAACCTTCTTAAGGGTTTGAGTCTGTTTTGCTTTTTGCTTTTTTTGTGTAAAAAGTAGTTAGTGAGTAATGGTGCCTCAAGCAAAGCTTCACTTGGGACTAATACATTTGCCTTTGATCCTATGGTAAAAAACAAATCGTTGTGTTTAGGATGGTGGAAGTTGTGACCTTGAGACTCTTGTGTTGACTGATAATCATCAAGTGGTTTTTCGGGACCATTGTGTTGCTCAAATCATAGCTAAGTTTGTTGTGGGCCCCCAACTCTATTTCTTTAGCAATCCCATAGCTTGAGTGGTGAGAATTTGAATTGTAAGTCCAAGTCCCATGCCATTAGTTTAGAACTTGCCCTGAATGTCTGTCAAGGAGATATCCTAAGTGTAGTTTGACTTGAGATGTGATTATAGGCTCCCCTTGATCCGAATGATGACTTGAACATTTCCATAGCCTACCAATGACAATTTTCCTAGTCAACCCTTTTGACACTTAGACCTTTTTCTTTCAAAAACCATGATACATGCCTTTACCCGTTCTGACCCTCTCTTGGCACCCCTTCTTTCCTTAGCACAAGGCAAAGGCGTAAGTTTGGGGGAGGAACGAGGAATACAACAAAGTGAAAAAGAAGGTACAAAATGAAGAAAAGGTAAGGCAATAAAAAATTAAGAAAAGAAATTCAAAAAGTCAAAAAAAGAAAAGAAGAAGAACAATTTAGAAGAAGTAAAGGGAATCAATAAAAGAAAAGAGATTAAAGGTGTGGAATGCTTATAAAGGAGAACATTTTGAAAGCCAAACCACCGCGGACCGCAGTCCATTTAGCGCGGTCCGCGGTGAGGAGATTCAGAGAACATTGATTTTGAAGGCCAGAAGACCAACGCGGACCGCAGTCCATTTAGCGCGGTCCGCGGTGAGGAGATTCAGAGAACATTGATTTTGAAGGCCAGAAGACCAACGCGGACCGCAGTCCATTTTGCGCGGTCCGCACTGAAGCCACCGCGGCCGCGGTGGCCAAGTTCAGAGACTCAATTTTTCAAGCCAAAGACCTTAGCGCGGCCGCAGTCCATTTTGTGTGGTCCGTGGTGACCCCGCAGGGGTATTTTTGTCTAGAAAATTCAGCTTAGTATAAATAGTTTCTTTCCCCATTTTTAGGTCAGCTTTTGTACTTTGATATTATCAGGAGCTCGTGAACGACGTTTCTTCAGCTTTTTGAGTAATTTTAGAAGGGTTTAAACATTGAATCTTTCAATTTGAGTTTATAATTAAATTATATGGGTTTTGCTTCATCTATTTCTCTAATTTCTTCAGTTATTATGAGTAGCTAAACCCATCAGCTAGGGTTGTGGCTCAACCCTAGTAGGGGTGTTTGATAGGTCCTTTACATTAAGACTTAGATGTTTATGGGTAATTGGTATTTGGACTGTATTGAGGTTCTCATGTTAATATAAGTGGTTGCAAACACTAATTGGTGTTTATTTGACTTGGGTTCTTCTTGAGAAAGAGAACCTGAGTCTAGAAAATCAGTCCAACAAGGAATTGGGACGTATTCAAGAGATTGATAGTCCCAATTAACGGGTTAAACTTAGAGATAGTAAAATCCTACTTGAGCCTATATTGCTTGTATGATTTTGACACCCAATTGGTCTCGAGAGAGGCAATTAGGGAAAAGCCACTCAATCTACCGAGAAGTGTAGAGTGGGTAATCTCGTGCATTGGCTATATCACAACCCCTTTATGACATCTTTGCCTTAGGTATTGGAATCCCGTTGAGTACTCACCTAGGAGAAAGTCATAGCCCTAGTTAATTAGCTATTCGCAATTAGTCTAAACCATAGTCCTAATATAAAACCAAAAGTATGAAAAGTGCAACTAAGAGCACGAAACACTACTAGATCACTTAGGAACTCAACTCCCACAATCGTAACTCCCTATGGATTCGATCCCGACCCGTTTGGGTAAAAGCTGCATTGACCCTCATTTGGCTACTATTTAGTAGTGTAGGTGAGCGCCGATCAGCTGGGTAGTGATAACACAGTGCGAAAGCATCCTCTTGGACGCAAACGCGTAAGGTGGGGTAGGGCAGCCTATGCGAACGCACAGTATATGTCGTGAACGCATAGTACAAAATTTTGCCCAGTTTTTCAAAAAAAATTAGCATCACGGGAAGCCTTCTAATTTTCATAACTTCTTCACCTAAACTCAAACTTGGGCGATTTTTGAAGAGGGATTTCACTACAAAACCATAGGTATGTATTCGTAAACTCGTTTTCTTCAAATTCCATTAACACCCATTAGATTTCTAGGCTTAAATCATGTTCTTAAGGGTAGAAAATTAGGGATTTGGTAGAGTTAGGGATTTTTGAATAATTGGGATTTAGACCTCATTTTGGGGTCAGATTCTGGAACTAATTACATATTCGGGTTCGTGGGTGAATGGATGATCGAGTTTTGGTCTGAACCTCTGTTTTGACTAAGCGGGCCCGGGGTCAATTTTTAACTTTTTGGAAAGAATGCTAGAAAACCTATAATTAAGCATTGGAATTGAATTATTTAGCATTTATTGATGTTATTAAGTCAATTATGTCTAGATAAAATTGATTTGGAGTCAAATTCAAAAGGGAAAGTGGTGATTGAGGCTTGATGTTGGTCGTGGAAGTCAAGGTAGGTGTTTGGCCAAACCTTAGCTTGAGGGAATAGGTGTTGAGTCTTATTTGCTATGTGTTAATACCATGTTCAACGTATAGGTAAGGTGACGAATACCTATACGTTGGTGTCAAGCATGCCCGTGAGTCGAATATTATGAAATATGTGGATTTCATTGATATTTACTGTGTTATAACTTGAAGTTTACTTTGTGGTTGTTCATTTTGGTGGAAATTCTTGGTAATAAATATTGTTGAGTTTTTGTTACGGTTGAGAAATTTTATGTGAAGATAGGTACTTGAGTGAGATTGGTTATAGCTGTGTCACTTGCCGGGGTGGTGATATTTCCATTGTTGTTCCCTTGCCGAGATGTTTTGATTTATTATTAAGGTTCATATTGTTGATATTTCCTTGCCAAACTTCTATTATTGGTATTGTTTGGGTAACGAAGAGTGTAAAGCACGAATGGTGATGTCGTGTATTGATTATTGTGAGGAAGAGTGTAAGCACGAAGGGTGATTCCAAGTATTGATTATTGTGAGGATGAGAGTGTAAAAGCACGAAGGGTGATGCCGTGCCATATTATGATATTAAAAGCACGAAGGGTGATGTCGTGCCATTTCTATTGATTATTGTAAGGATGAGAGTAAAAGCACGATGGGTGATGCCGTGCACTTGCATTTATTATTTGGTGAGGATGAGAGTAAAAGCACGGAGGGTTATGCCGTGCGTTGTCTTCTCTGTGATGTTATTTCCTGTTGTTTAACCTGATATTGAATTGTTGTTTTATTTCATTATTTCCTTTATTTGACATTTATTTCCCCCATCATGTTCCCCCCTTTACTTGGTACTTAGGTTTTTACTTCCTGTTATTATTATTCCTCCGAATATTATTAATTGCACAGGTTGTTTTTGTTGTCGTGTCCTCGCCTCGTCACTACTTTGCCGAGGTTAGGATCGACACTAACTCAGTACATGGGGTCAATTGTACTGATGCTACACTCTACATATCTTTGTTGTGCAGATCCCGGCACAGGACCCTACAAACATTAGAGCTAGGAGGCTACCTTCAGTCCACGTGGAGACACCGAGGTAGTCCTGTTGGCGTCCCCTCCTATTTCCTTTGTATTCTGTTCTAGTTGTCTCAGAAACAGATGTATTTCATTCAGACTTTTATATGTATTATTCATAGACAATCCGTGAGTTGTGACTCCAATATTCTGGGATTTGGTTCTTGTGAAATTTCGTAAAGAGATTGGATTGAGTTATATACCTTGTTTCATTATACTTTTATTCATGTTAATGTTGTATTTCACCTGTTTACGACTAATAATAGAGGAATAAAGTAAATTGAAAATTCACGTTGGCTTGCCTAGAGGGTTCAACATTAGGCGTCATCACGGTCCCGACGGTGGAAAATTCGGGTCGTAACAAGATGGTGTCAGAGCACTAGGTTGCTTAGGTTTCACAATTCACAGACAAGCTTGGTAGAGTCTGAGGGATCGATACGGAGATGTGATGACCCAAAAGGTCATCCCGTGTATTTTTGAGTAATTTTATGTTTTGAGGTCGTGAAGACCTCCTTCTATCTTACCTCGATTTGCGTGCGCAGCCCGAGCGTGTAGCCGGAAAGCCGTTATGTGAAAAATTGATAAAAATAATAATTTTGTGTTAAAATTTGAGTGAAGTTGACTTAGGTCAACATTTTTTTTAAACGGACCCAGACCCGTGATTTGACGGTCTCGGAGGGTCCGTAGGAAAATATGGGACTTGGGCGTATGCCCGGAATCGAATTCCGAGGTCCCAAGTCCGAGAAATGAATTTTTAAAAGAAATTACTTTCTGAAAAATATAAGAGATTTTGAAAGAGTAAATATAAGTGAAACCTGTGGTATCGGGCCCGTACCATGGTTCGGAGCCCGGTACAGGTTCGATATAATATTTGTGTCATATTTGCAAGTTTGGTGAGAAACAGACTTCATTTGACGTGATTTGGACCTAAAATGCAAAGTTAGATGTTTTAGAAGCTTTTGGAAAATTTCATTGATTTTGGGGTTGTGTGCGTATTTGGTATGGAGCCCCGAGGGCTCGGGTGTGTTTACGGTAGGTTTTCGGGGTGTTTGAACTTAAGAAAACACTGTGCACCAGTTCTGGTGTGCCCGCACCTGCGAGCCTAGGGCCGCCTGTGCGAAACAACAAGTGCGCTTTGGTGCCCGCAGGTGCGGTCCCCTCGCAGATGCGGACCCTTCTCCGCAGAAGCGATTCCGCAGGAGCGGATAACCTTCCGCAGGTGCGGCCCCCCTATGGGACTGACCATCTCCGCAGGTGCGATCCATTTCTCGCACCTGCGATAGTGCAGGTGCGACCCATGCACCGCAGGTGCGAAAGTCGAGCAGTGATGTTTTTTAAAAACCAACTTCAGACGTTTCTTCTTCAACATTTTCATAAAAATAGAGGACCTAGGGCGATTTTCTCAAGAGATTTTTGTCCCAAATCGTAGGTAAGTATTCACTAAATGATTTCTTTCAAGTTTCTAATGTTTTTCATCAATTATCATCAAGAATCCTAGGGTTTTAATGGTAGAAAATTAGGGGTTTGGGTAGAGTTAGAGCTTTTTTTGATAATTGGGAATTTGACCTCGTTTTGGGGTCAGATTTAGAAACAAATTATATATTCGGGCTCGTGGTGGAATGGGTGATCGGGTTTCGATCCGAACCTCGTGTTTTGACCAAGCGGGCCCGGGGTCGATTTTTGGATTTTTAGGAAGAATACTGGAAAACCTATAATTAAGCATTGGAATTGAATTGTTTAGCATTTATTGATGTTATTAAGTCGATTATGTCTAGATACTATTGATTTAGAGTCGGGTTCGAAAGAAAAGGCGGTGCTAGAGGCTTGATTTGAACATGAAAGTCGAGGTAAGTGTTTGGCCTAACCTTAGCTTGAGGGAATATGTGTTGAGTCTTATTTGCTTCAGGCCGTGATGGCGTCTAACGTTGTAACCGCTAGACAAGCCAACGTTTGAGTTAATTTACTAACTTTCTTTACTTAAGCCATTAAAAGTGAAACAATGAACGTAATAGTTAATAATAGTGCGGAAGTTGCGAGTCTATATATTAATAAGATAGTTGCCACAAAATTTACGTACATAATCCCCCAGAATTGGTGTCACAACATCTCAAAGACTGTCTAAGATTTCTACAACAAAAGTCTGAAATGAAGAGTACAACTGTCTATGACACTAGGATAAGACAGAAACCATAAGATAGAAGATGACGCCGAGATCCACGAACGCCTGCAGAACTACCTTGGTGTCGCCTGTATGGACTGAAGGATACTCCCTCTAACGGTGTCCACTGGGTCCGACTGTGTGATCTGCACAACATAATGAAGTGCAGGTGTAGCATCAGTACAACTGACCCCATGTACTGAGCAAGTGCAGAGCCGAACCTCGGCGAAGTAGTGACGAGGCTAGACACGACAACAACAATTTACCTGTACAGTTCTATAATATCTACCAAAGAAAATGGCAAGAAATAAGCAGTTAAGCATGGTAATACGGGGACAAGTAATGGGGTAACAAGTGAGAAGAGACTATGAATAACTGGACAACAATAATGCAAAAGAATCAAGTCAACAGGACATAATAACTCAAACAAGAATGTACACGACATCACCTTTCGTGCTTTTACTCTCATCCTCACAATGCAATGCGTAAATGAAAGCAGTATAAATAATGGCACGGCATCACCCTTTGTGCTTTTACTCTCATCCTCACAATGCAATGCGTAAATGAAAACAATATAAATAATGGCACGGCATCACCCTTCGTGTTTTTACTCTCTCCCTCACAATGAAATGTATAAATGAAAGCAATATAAATTATGGCACGACATCACCCTTCGTGCTTTTACTCTCTTCCTCACCATGCAATGTATGAAATGAATGAGATGAATACACGACATCACCCTTCGTGCTTTTACTCTCTTCCTCACCATGCAATGTATGAAATGAATGAGATGAATACACGACATCACCCTTCGTGCTTTTACTCTCTTCCTCACCATGCAATGTATGAAATGAATGAGATGAATACACGACATCACCCTTCGTGCTTTACACTTTTCCTCACCCAATTCAACAACAAATGACAACTTGGCAAGGAATTTAACAACATGGAACACAATTAATAACCACCCAGCAAGGGGAAAACCTCAACCGATATGATAACAATGCCCGGCAAGGGACCCAACTATAACAAATCTCTTACAAGTATATGACGTAATGAATTGAGTACTCAACTGAAATATCATACCACAAGTGCTTAACGGATAATCTCAGCAATTCAACAACTTTCCAAAGGAAACTACTTCAAAACACAATAAACATCGGAATAATAACAGGTAATTCACCAAATTAAACTCAAGGGCATGCTTGACAAACAATGCATAGGTACTCGTCACCTCACCTATACATTGAGCATGATAATACAAGTAGCACATATGACTCAACACCTAATCCCTCACTAAAGTTAGGCCAAACACTTACATCGGCTCCAAAAATGCAAATCAAGCCTCTAGCACTGCTTTCCCTTTCGAATCCAACTCCGAAACGATAGTATCTAAGCATAATCGACTCAATAATATTAATAATGACTCAATAATTCAATCCCAAAGTCTAATTATACATTTCTCATCATTCTTCCAAAAATACCAAAATTTGACCCCGGGCCCGCTTGGTCCAAACTCGAGGTTCGGACCAAAACCGGATCACTCATTCTCCCACGAGCCCGAATATACAATTTATTTTGAAATCCGACCCCAAAAAGGAGGTTGAATTCCCCAAAATTCCAAAACCCTAACTCTACCCAAAACCCCTAATTTTTACCTTCGATTTCTTATTTTTAGACCTAGATTCTAGTGATTGTTGATGAAAATTGGAAGGAAACAATGTTAGGATCACTTACCCAAGAGGTTATGGAGGAAGATTAGCTTGAAAGTCGTCTATGGGGTTTGGAGAAGAAGAAAATGGTGCAAAATAAGAAAATCCCGTAATGATATTCTGATTTTGGAACTTTAAAGAACTGGAAAAATGTGGTTTGCGATCGCAGAAGAGGACCTGCTGCTAATACTACGCGATCGCAGAAAGTCCTATGCGATCGCAGAGCTCTATGGGCCTCACCCTATGCGATCACAGACCGCTGCACGCGACCGCACTGAATAACTCACTCCCAGCCCCCAACCTACCTAACACACTATGCGATCGCGGAGTGTGCTATGCGATAACATAGTGTAACAGAATACTCCCTCAGAACAAAGCTATGCGATCACAGGGGAACCTATGCGATCGCATAGAGCAAAATGACAGACACCAGCAACAACCCACTTACACAAGATTTTCTAACATTTTAGCACTCGGACGCCTATCCGAAACTCACCCGAGCCCTCAGGACTCAGAACCAAATATACACACGACTCCAAAATCATCCTACGGACTTATTCAAGTAATTAAACCATCAAAATAACATCAAAAGCAATGAATTAAACTCCAAAATCAATAGAATTTTCTCAAACTTCATAAACTATCAAATTTTCCATTTTTGATCCGAAACACGTCAAACCAAGTCCGTTTCTTACCAAAATTTACAATAACTCATATAATATATGTTGAACCTGTTCCGGGCTCCGAAACCATAATACGGGCCCGGTAACACGGGTTTCACATCAAAATTCATTTTCAAAAGTCTTTATTGTTTTCAGAAAATAATTTTCTTTAAAAATTCATTTCTCGGACTTGGGACCTCGGAATTCGATTCCGGGCATACACCCAAGTCCCATATTTTCTTACGGACCCTCTAGGACCGTTAAATCACGGGTCTGGGTCCGTTAACCAAAAATGTTGACCAAAGTCAACTTTAATCAATTAAGTATTATAAATTTAACTCTTTATCAAGTTTTCACATAAAGACTTCCCGGCTACGCGCCCGGGCTTCGCACGCACATCGATGTAAGATTAACGGAGGCTTTTGGGACCTCAGAACACAGTTTAAGTCAAATTTACACAGGATGACCTTTTGGGTCATCACAGGAGGGGGGAGGGGACGGGGGTGAGGGGG